>JAWQFY010000258.1:0-39932 GCA_037055185.1 Capillidium rhysosporum | reverse complement strand
TATAAAATTTAAATTTTAATATAATTAAATAATAACTAAATTTATATATATTATTTAAATTTTAAAAAAAGTTTATTTTTTTTAATATTATTTTTAAGTTTATAATTTATAACTTTTTACTATAAATTAAATATTTTTATTTTAATTATATAATTTTTATACTTTTTTTTATTATAAAAAAAAGTAAAATATAATATTATTTTTATAATATTATTATAAAAATATTATATTTATTAATTTATTTTTATTTTTACAATAAGTTTATATAAATTTAAGTATTATTATTTAAATAACTAATTTATTTTTTATATAAAATATGGTTAGTTTTAATATAAAGCTATTAAACTATTTTTTTTTAATTTAACAATATACTAATTATAAAAAATACACTTTTATATTTATATAAGATTTAAAATTTATTTAATTTAATTTACTTTTAAAAAATATTTTTATTTTACTACAAAAGAATAGCTTTATTAAATAAATTAAGCTAATATAATACTTTATTAAAATTTAATAAATATAATAAAATAATACTTAAATATATTTTAATTTTTTAGCTATTATTTTAATTTTTTACTATTTTATTTTTAAAATAAGTATACTATAAGCTATTTTATTTACTTTTTTAATATAACTTAATAGTAATAACTTTACTTTTTTAAAAATAAAAATACTTTAATATAATATTAATATTTAAAAAATTTTAATATATATTTACACTATTATAATAATAATATATTTTATAAAATTATAATTAATTGCTAAAAAGTAGATTAAATTTAATTATTATTATAAAAAAGAAATAAATTAAATTATTTTTTATAAAATTAATATATTATTTAATTTAATAAATAAATAAAACTTATTATATATAATAAAATTAAAATAAAAATTATTATAAAGTTAATAGTATTAATTATAAATATAAAATAGATTAATAAAACTAATAATTATAAAATAATATTATATAATAGCTTTACTATTAATAATATATTTAATAAAAATAATTTTTACTTTTATAGCATAATTATAAAAGTTTTTTATATAGCTATTATAATTAATAATTAATATTTTTTAATTTTAATATTTTATTAATATGTTATTTTATTTATATACTTAATTTTATTAGCAAACTTAATATAATATACTACTAAGTTTTATATTTATTTTATATAATATAGTTATTTAATATATTATTTTAAACTTATAATTATTAAAATATAATTTTTTAAATAAGTATAAGACTTAATTATAAATATATTATATATTAAACTATAAATAATTATAATATATTTATTAATAACTAACTTTAATTAAAAGTAAGCTTAAAAAATATAAGCTTTTTAAGCCTAAATTTTACTAGTTAGCTTTTTATAAATATAAAAATTAAAATAAGTAAATATTACTATTTTTAGCTATAATATTAGTTATATCTTAAAGCCATAAAAATAATAATTATTGCATTTATATAATAAATAGTATAAATTAAATTAAAGTATAACTTAAATTATATTTTAATAAACTTAAATATATAACTATATTAATATTTACTATAAATAGCAATAAATTATTTATTTTTTAATAGTAGTTACTTTTAATTACTTTATAAGCCTTTTCTTTAATTTACTAATATTTCTATTTGATAAAATAAGTTTTTAAAACTAAAAAAATATACCTGATTTTAATAAACTATTTTATATATTTTTATATTTAGAGATATTTAAGTTTTAAGTTACCTTTATTATATTAAATACTAATTTTTAGCTTTTTAATTTATTAATGATAATAAACTAGCTGCATTTTAAATATATTGCTAATAGTATATTAACTATAATATAAAAATTATTAATAATAGTAATTCTTCTAACAATTTTAATTTTATTATATATATTATAAAATTTTAATATTTTTATTATTAATAATTTTATATTTACTAATATATTAATATTAATGTTTTTTAAAAGTAAACTTAATATTTTATAAGATATTTTTAATAATAAATTTATTATTAAACTTTAGTTATAAAAAATTAAAAAAACCAATATACTAATTTTAATTTAATAAATAATAGTTTTAGATATAAAAGTTAATTTTTATTTAAAAAAGTAAAGTAAAAGTTCTACTTTAAATTTTTAAATTAAAATATATAATTAATTAATTTTATTTATTATCTATATAATTTTTACAATCTATTTTAATTATACATTTTTAGTATAAATTAAATATGTAGGTCAAACTATACAGTTTTTTTAATTTTCTAATAGTTAAACAAAATAGGTATAGGAAGTTTAATTATACAAAATAATTGTAACCTAATATCTAATTACTTTCTTATCCTTCAATCGATAAAAAAAACGGATATTTAAATGTATTAAAGCGTTCGAATATAAATTTTAAATTGTATTAATATTTTGTTAAAGGTAACTAAAATAACTTATAATACTATTTATCTTATTAACTTTATGTTTTAGTTTATAAATCAAGCTTTATTTTATCTTTTAAACAATATACTTTTTAGTAGTTTAGTTGAAGTTGATTATAACAGTTATAATAATAATATAATACTTACGCTTACTACTACAATTAAATTAACAACTATTATATTAAATCATCATATAATAAAAAAAGTACTATTAATTTGGTTTATCTTTAATTTATAAGTACATATCATTAATTCAATAAATTATAAATTAATAGAAATTATAATAAATAATAAATAATCTTTTCTACTTATTAACTGAGGTGTATAATAAAATATAAAGTGTAAATGAAATGTAGTTGAACGAGGGATTAAAATTTTCTAGGAAATAAAAAATATTTTTAAAATACTTTTATAATCTCTAACTTATGCTTTAGAATGTGGTAAATAAGTAATATGAAATTTATAAACTGAACTAAAAATAATAAAATTGGGGTAAAAAGTTAAAATAGGAAATTTAATTTTTAATAAAAGTTCATCTACATATTGAAATTTGTGGAGTAAATTACTTAACTCGCTATATAAGATCGTGTTAAATTATAGACTAAAAAAATTATATATAAATTAAAAATTAACTATAAAGTAAAAAAAGTTGAATATCGTTTTAAAATTTTTTTATTTTATTTTTAAATTTTATTTTATTTTATTTTATTTTAAGATGATGATGATGATGATGAGGAACAACAACAACAACAACAATTATTATTATTTTATAATAATTCAACTTTTATTTCATTTAATTTTTAGTCAAACTTATAAAGTTGGTTATTATACTTTATGGAATAAACAACAGACACCTATTCAAAATATAGATTTAACTAAATTAACACATATAAATTTAGCTTTTTTAACTGTAAATATAAACGATCAATCTACTGTAACTTTTAATTTACCTGATAGCGAAGAGAAAGATTTATTATTAATATTAAACCATTTAAGAAAATATAATTTAAAAGTTTTATTAAGTTTAGGTGGTAGTAATAATTCCAATCAATTTTCTAATTTATTTTCAAATAATCAATTAAGGGAACAATTCGTTATTAAATTAATAGAATATTTAAATAAATATCAATTAGATGGTATCGATATCGATTGGGAATTTCCTAATAGACCTTTAAGTTATTCTACTATAACTGGTTTAGTAGTAGATGATATAGAAAATTATGTACAAACGTTAACTTTATTACGTAATCAACTTCCACCACAACAAATTTTATCAATAGTAAGTAGAGTTGAACCTTTTACAACTGTACAAAATATACCAACTACCGATTTAAGTAAATTTGTAGAATTAATCGATTATTTTAATTTAATAACATACGATATAAATGGATTATTTAATCCAACTACTGGACCTTTATCCCCTTTAAATTTTGAAATTGGATTAGGTGGACAATATTCAATAAGTAGTAGTTTAGATATGTATGTAAAAGCTAATGTACCTAGAAATAAATTAGTTATAGGTTTAAATTTTTACGGTTATATAGCTAACGTACGTATACAAGAACAATTAAATAATTTTAATTTAATTAATAATCCACAATCGGTACAACAACAACAACAATTAATACAAAATCAATATTTACCTATTAATCAAGGGTATTCGGATAATCAAAGTATAGGTTATAACGAATTAATAAGTAAAAATATATTAAACGATGATGGTACTATTAAAAATAACGATTTCGTTAATTATTACGATCCAATATCTGAATCTCCTTATTTAATTAATCAACAAAATGGATTATTTGTTGCTTACGATAATCCAACTTCTTTATTTAAAAAAGCGAAATATTTAAGTTGTAATCAATACGGTGGTATAATGGTTTGGGCTTTAAATCATGATTATAATAATCAACTTTTAAATTCAATTTTTAATGGTATAAGATCTTGTTAAATAAATAAATAAATAAATTTAAAAAAAGAATGATAATAATAAATTTTATTTTTATTTTTATAATTCACATTCCATTGAATATTTTTCAAATTGATTACTAGTTAAATAAGGCAAAAAGAAACATTTAGTAAATATAAATGGATTCGGTTTATAATTACAATTGTTGGTAATATTTTGAAATAATTGTAATTTTTGATAAAGTTGATGAATACGATTAAATTTAGGATAATTTATAAATTTAGTTTCTTTACAATTATAATTTTGTTGATTTTCTAATTGTAAATAAGTATCTAATTCATAATTAAATGATAAATCAGATAAGTATAAACCTAAAAAAGGTATACTTAATTCTTTACTATTACTATTATTTTTTTCATCGTTATTTATAATAGTATTAGTATTAATAATAATATTATTAATACTTATTTCTTTTAAACTTTCTTTACTATTTAAATTATTATTTAAATTAGTATTAGTATTAGTATTATTATTATTATTATTATTATTATTATTATTAGTATAATTATTTATCCTTAATTCAATACATTCTCTTAAATTTTTCCAATTCTTTAACGGATCAGCGAACTTATTTAAATAATCAAATTTACGTTTAATATTTATATTTAATTTTGACCAAGTTTTAGTTAATCTTAATACGTACCCTGAATTTAAACCTAATAGTATCTGTAATAAAGTATTAAAATTACCTAATTGAAAAAAAAGTTCAGCTAAATTTATAAACTTTTCAATTAATTTAATTCGAAATTCGATCTCTTTAATAGATAAAATTGCTGAAGTTACGAATTGACAAGTAAGATTAAATCGATCTATAAATTCTTTAAGATTTTTAAATTTACTTAAATTTTTTTTTACATTAAATTTTGGCCAATTAATAAATTGATCGAAACTAACTACTTTTAAATATCTTGATTCTATTAATATAAATTGATGAGCTATAGTTATAAGATCATAATCGAATAAAAATTTTAAACTATTTTTATCGATATAATTTTGATAAGAACAAGTTAAATCAGGTAAAGCTAAATTTGGTATTATTTGTAATATACGACTAGGTTTTGGATTAACTTTGTTGTTGTTGTTATAATTTAAAAATCCAATATTTTTATTAAAATAATTAAATTTAAATAAAGATTTAAATTTAATTATTTTAAATAAATTATCTTCTTGTAAAAAATTTTTACTATAATCTTTAGTATTATCGTTATAAGTTGTTGTTAAAGTTTTAGAAGTAAAAGTATAAATAGAATTAAAATTTTTTAAATCTAAACTAGTACGATCATTTATCTCTTCTTCTTCTTCTTTTCCTTCTTCTTCTTCTCCTCTTCCTCCTCCTCCTCCTTCATCTCCTAAAACTTTAAATTTTAATTTAATATTATCTAAAGATAATCTAGGTTTTAATTTCTTAAATCCAACCTTAAACAAATTTTCAATAATTTTTACTAATTTAATCGAAATTAAATCATTTAAACTTTCTAATTTACTACTAAATTTAGCTAATTGTCTTCTTAAATTTATATCGTTTAAAAAATCATAATTATAATAATTAGTTAACCAGTACCTTAAACAGACGAAAGTTCTTATATGTATTATTGAATTTTGTTGTTTTAACGCGTAATAATATCGTACTATTAATA
Organism: Capillidium rhysosporum; assembly: GCA_037055185.1. Classification (NCBI taxonomy): domain Eukaryota; kingdom Fungi; phylum Entomophthoromycota; class Entomophthoromycetes; order Entomophthorales; family Capillidiaceae; genus Capillidium; species Capillidium rhysosporum. The sequence goes on along the minus strand of JAWQFY010000258.1, from coordinate 33,898 downwards.
AATTTAATAAAGTTTGTGATGGGATTAAAAATCGATAGATTAAAAAGAAAAGTTGTAGTTGATAACTATCTAATTCATAAGTTAAATTTAATATCCATCGCTCTACAGTTAAACTTTTTATATCTAAATTATTATCGTTAAAATAATTGATTTCTGGTATATTTTCCCAATCAATTGTAATATCAATTTCTGGTTCTAACTCTTTACCACTTTCATATTCTAATTTCAAATTATATAAAGTTTTAGGTCGATCAATTATTCCATCTTCTTTAAATTGTTTATTCTCTTGTATTAAAGAACTTGTTATTGAAGCTTGACTAGGTCGTCTATAAAAATAAAACTTTAATTTTATTTAATTTATTTAATTATTAATTTACCTAAACTTTAATGTGTTCTGTAACCAGTCATCCGGTCGTTTATCTCCTATAAATTCAATATTTAAACGTACTGGTGGTACTCCATCGAAATTAAAACTATATAATTATTTAAAAAATTATTAAAAAAATTAGTTTTAATTTTTAAAAAAAAAAGTGTGTTACACTACCTATCGTAACTTTCTACTTCTGTACCCATACTTTAATATATATATTATAGATATACACTCTTCGTTTTCGATTATAATAAAATTAATAAATTTATTGATAAATTTAATTGAAATAAAAAAAGGTTGTAAATATATTTATCAAAATTAATTATTTTTATAGTTGATATACCGGAATTAATTTAAAAAGGGAAAGGAGGAGACCACTTTTTATTTAAATAAATCTAAGGGTATTATTAAACTAATAAATTATCAAAAATTTAATAATTAACTTTTAATATCTGTTACATATATTTAATAAAGTTTCAGGTTCATCTTTTTTTGGTATTATATTACTACTTGTATAAAATTATTTAACTTCAAATTTTTATTTTAATAGGTCTAGCTTCGATCTGTAAACTATTTAAAATTTTATTATTGTTTTTATTATACTATTAAAGTTGTTAAAAATTTTAATTTCAGGAGTTACGTTTCTATTTTATAACAATTTACGTCATAAACCTCCTTCCTACATATTTTACCCCTTAACCTTACAATTATCCGATACTTAAATTTATAAATAATAATTTATTGTTTTATTACTGTAATTTTAAGCAAGTTTTTATTTTATAAATAATCGAAGATCCAAATTATTTATTATTAAAATAAAATTATTAGTACATAAATGGAAAAGTACTTTTATATATTTATCTATTTTAATAAATTTGTTATTTTTTTACTAAAAATGACGTAAATAGTAAAAAAATAAAAAATAAAAATCAGTTTCAGTTAATTTTAAAACAGTATCCTTTTGAAAAAGATGTACGGTTATAAAGTTTTAAAATTTATTTTACTTTTTTAATTAGATTTAAATTTATCAACTCAATTTTAATCTGTATTATAAATGCTGGAAAGGGTATTACTTATATTTTTAAAAAATTATTATAACTTTTTGTAAAATTTTTAATATAAATATAAAAAGTTTTATTTGATTAAACCTTTAAAAAAAATTGAAAAATTAATCCTAAATTTTTAATTAAATAAAAATTATAATAATTAATTAATTTTATATAAATTATAATAGAATAGCAATAAAATAATAATATATTTATATAGTAAAAAAAATTAGATATAAAATTATAAAAAACTTAATATATTATTGCTTAATTTAATTAAAAATTAAGCTAAAAACTATAAAAATTGCTATAATTAGATATAGCTTAAGAAAATATACTACTATATACTATAATAATACTTTTACTAATATAGTTAAAGTATATTTAAAACTATATTTTAAATATTAAATGCTTAACTTTTATTTTTTAAAATGCAACTAAAAAACAAAAAATATAAATATATAAATACTTTTAATATATTTATAAAATAAGTATATTTGTAATTAGTTTAAATAAATTAAAAATTTATATCCTATTTTAAATTTTAAAATAACTAAAATAGCAGCTTAACTATATTTTTTTCAAAATTTTAATATAATTTAAATTAAATAATTTATAAACTTAATTAAATATAATAATAAAGCTTTTGTATTATAAAATAATAGTAAATTAGTTTATTTAATTTAAAAAGTGTATTTTAAAATATATATTTATTATCTAATTAAAATAATTAGAATTTTTATTATAATATTATAAAAATAAAAATAAAAATATATATTAGCTAAATTTTAATGTTAAATTTTAATTTATAATTAATTATAATTACTATAAATTATTTATAAAATTCTAATATTAAGTTTTTTAACTAATGTAAATATTTTACTTTTATTTTATTTATAACTTAAATATTTACCTAATTAAAAATATTTAAGCCTTTATATAAAGCTTAAAAGTATATTAAATAGAAATTTGCTAAAATTATAGTGTTTTTAATTTATATAAATAAATACTAATAAAACTAATTAATAAAAATTTAGAAATAATTACTAAAACTATAGTTTTAAACTATAAATTAATTAAAAAAATTATAAACTTAAATATTAACTAAAATATATAATTAGAAAAGTATTTTAATATAATTAAACTATTGTAATAGCTATAATTTTAACTTTTATTATTATTTAACTTTTTATAATAAAATACTTTTTAAATGAAATATATATATAAATAAATATATTTATAAAAAAATCATTTTATAATATAAATATATTTTTAAAATTTAACTAAAATTTTTAAAATAACTAAATTTATACTATTATTTCAAAATTCAACATATTTTTTATCTTATTATAATAAATAATTTTTATTACTAAAGTTTTTTTTAACTTTTTTTTAAATATATCTTTATATTTAAATTTATAAAAGTATAATACTAATAAAAATACTAACTACTATATAGCTAGTTTACTTTTTAAAAATTTTAATTTTTATATAATTTTTAGTAAAATATGCTAAAAATTTCAAAATATTTTATATATGTAAAATTATATAAATAATATTTATTTGTTTAGTTAAAATCTGATCATAGCAAGTTTTTAAAATTTTATTAAGCTTTTTTATAAAAATTAGCTAATTTTTTATTTAATTAGAGTTAATAAAAAGTGCAAAAAAGAAGGTAGCTTAGGGTACTAAAATAATTAAATCTATATTTTATTTTAAACTAATTTATATAAATAGTTAAGAAAACTGTAGTTTATTTAATAAGATAATTACAATAATAGATTGTTTAAAGAATATATACTCTTTGAATATATTAAAGGTAACTTAGAATATTTATATATAGGTAAATATTCTTTTATGGCTTATTCTTCTGAAAAGTAGCATTTTAATAAAATTATACTAAAGCAGTAGGCTAAATCTTTATAAGTTTTTGTATAATGGTTGTACAAGTATGTAAATGCTTAGCATTCATACAAAAATACTTGAAAAATGTAAATTTTGTTGCTAATTTGATTCCAAAAACAGGTTTAGTTCAAACTCCTTTTTATAAGCTTCAAAAAATATTTACATTAAAAATATTGTATATCTAAAAATTTAATAGAAGTATCTACAACAAATTTTTAATATTAATTGGTAAAGTTTTTGCATCTCGGAAGTTTCCCATTAAGCTTGTACCAAGTTGATATTTGTGTAGAATGAAATAAAAACACCACATCTTATAACTAAATTGGTAATTAAATTATTTCATCTAAAATTACCGAAGTTTACCGAATGTATTGTAAAAATACCGTATACGCCCTTTAAACTATATAATAATTTACTGTATTCATAAAAAGTCCGACTCCAACCATAATAGAAAAGTTTAGGTAACTTGCAGATTTAAATCGATGTGGCGAAACTCAAAAATATTCTACCCGTTTATATTGCTATTTTTGTAAATGTTTAAATTAAAGCAAGATATATAGTTGTATATTATATAGATGACTATTTAGAATTATAGGAGAAATTTTTTAAAATTAAGCCTTTTCTATTCTTTTTAATTTAAATGTGACATAAAATTCATCAAATTTAGTATGAGTCGTAGTAGTTAAACTTAGAATTTGTGTACAAGCAATCTAATTTTTCTAAAATGCTACGATTTCTAGAATTTAAGCAACGTATAATAAAAATAAGAGTATTTACCTTTACCCTATAAAAAGCTAAATGTATTATTATAGATATATAATTACCTATAAATTTGCGCTATTTGTAGCTTTTAGAATTTACAAGTTTGAAAAAATCGATAGAAATTTTATTTCAAATCAATTATGTAAAAATTTGAAACTTGTGTGAAAATTAAATGAGAGTGAACGTTAATTTTAATGTTATGACGTATAAATTGTTCTAAATTTAAATTTCACAAACTTTTTTATGGAAGTTCTAAAAAATTCTGCCGTATAAAGGTAAAAATTTTTATGGTGAATATATCATTTAGTATGTAATCATAAAAATATATTTCCAAACACTAATATAAAAAGCCAGTACATGTACTAGAATTGAAGAATAAAAGTATAGAATTAGGAAGTATGAATTTTAAAGCAATTGTATCAACTCTTTTATTAGTTGGTAGTAGTTTATCGCAACATAGAATAATTGATGGAGATGTAGCAAAACCATTTGGCTACCCCTTTATTGTTTCAATTCAAATTAACGGAAAGCATAGCTGTGGTGGATCGCTTATAGATAGGGAAACAGTTTTGACAGCTGCCCATTGCTATGGCCCAAATTTAAAGTATACAGTACATGCTCACCGCCACAACCTTACTAAAAGTGATGATGACGAGAACGGATTTAAATCGGACATTAAATCTTTCATAGTACACCCACAATATAATAATAAAACAATGCATAACGATTTGGCAATAATTAAATTAGCAACTCCTATCAAAGATTCCGTTGAAGTTGGATTTGTAAACTTGAATGACAACAAAGCTTACGACGATGTAGGTAAAACTTCCAAATTAGTCGGTTGGGGTAAATACAACGCCAAATTAAATAAAACTAGTCCACTTCTACTCCAAGGTGAATTCGTAAATGTTGGTTTAGATGTCTGTAAACTTACATTCAATAATTTAGACACAGCTGGAAACATTTGTATTTTACCTATTAATAAGAAAGTGTTCAGCTGTAGTGGTGATTCTGGAGGTCCCTTATTCATCCAAGAAGAGGATAAAAGCGTAGTTCAAATTGGTATAGTTTCTTATGGTGCTTTTGATTGTAGTCCTAACAGCGGTTTTCCTGATGTATACACCAACGTTAGACATTTCCTGCCTTGGATTATAGAGAATAGCATGCCGGATAAGCTCGAGGTAGAGAAAAAGAGCAAAATTTCCAAAATGTTAAAGAAGCTTAAATCTTACTTTAAACATTAGAAATCGCATATATTTGTAAATAAATATATTATCTACTATACTGATATGTTTTATTTGCTAATATTCTTTGTTTAAATATTTAAAAACATTACTATTTATATAGATGTTAAGCAATTATAATATACCTCCAAATTGAACTAATTTAAGTTTGTGCAAAAGCTCAAATAAATAATTATATAATTTTTGGCTAAACTTCTTTACTTCAGTATTTTTGAAATTTTAATTAATATATATTTAGCTAATTATTATACTATATTAAATACCTTAATATTTATTAACTTTAGTTTTTCAACATAGTAAAATAATAAAAAATACATTTATAAAGTATTTTGCTCTATTTTGATAAAAAAATAATTATATATAATGTAAAAATAAATCTAATTATCATAAATATAGCTTTTATTACTTAATTATAATAATTTATTATATTTTTTTTATTAAATAGATTATAAATAAGGAAATTAGCAGCTATATTTTCTTTTTTTAAATATTTTTTCAAATAAAATTATAAAGTTTAGCTTATATAATTATTTTTATAAAAATGCTATTACTATACTTTAAATTATATTTTATTTATTAATATAAAGTTATACTATATATTAGTATAATAGTATATTAAATAAAATAAATATTAAGTGAATAATAAAAAATTAATAATTTAAAGTATTTATTTTTTTATAAATTACTTCTAATAATAGCTAATTTTGATTTTAAAAATAAAGCTAATAAAAAATACCTATAAACTAAAAAATTTAAAAGTATTAAAATACTAAATATATATAGGTATTTTTAATATTTTAATTTATCTAATTTTTATAAAGGTATATATATAATATAATATTATATATATTTTTATTAATAATATTTATCTTTTAAAAAAATTGTTTTATTTATAATTTTAAGTTTCCTAATAATAAAAAAGTCTAATAAATAATATATAGTTAATTAAACTTATCTATTTTATTTACTAAATAGTTTATATATATATTTTTGTTTTTATTTTATTTATTTTTTAGTATTTTTTTAAATAAATATTATTTTTATACTTTTTAGCACTTTAAAAATTTAAAAATTCTTTATTACTTAATCAATTTAAATTATTTCTTAATAAATAGTGTAGATTTACATATTTTTCTTATATAAAGTCCTTTTATAAATTAGCAAAACTATATAAAGCTTACTTTAAAGTAATTTTTTCCTATATAGTTAGGTTTATACTTATCAAAAAGCTGAAATTTTTTTTATAAATTATTAATTTAGCTTATTTTAAAACTTATATAAAATTTAAAATAAATATTTTCTTTATAAATATAGTTTTAATAAAATTATAATAGTTCATATTTATATTATATATATTTAAGTTATATTTTAGGTTTTAAATTTGGAATTTAAAAATATATTAATTTTTTAGCTGTATATTAGTATATATTAACCTATTAGCTAATTATAAATAATTGTTAAAAGATAGCCTAGTTTTAAGTTTATAGTTTATCACATATTCTGGGATATAATTATTTTTAATGAATTAATATACCAAGTTTTACTTAATAAACTATAACAGTTTAATACTCATAGATCTAAGGATTTCATCAAAGTATAGAATAAATTTTATATATAGCATTTTGTAGTATAATTTTATATTTTAAATATAGTTAATATGTTTATTAATATATAATAGTTATTTAATATATAAAGGTAAATAAACGAAATAAAATATTATATTTATATAAGTATAAAGCCTTTGCATACTGAATTTAAATAAAGTAACCTTTTATTAATAATCAAGTCAGTTAAAAATAAAAAAGTTTCTCGAAACTTTAAAATTTAGGTTCGACTTTAAAGGTCGACTCTGTGACTAGCTTGATGGGAAACCATGTTTTTAGCATGTGCTTTAACTAGAAGGTTCTTAGTAAGGTCTTTTCCATCAGCCTTTTTGTCTGAATCGACTACAGCTTTATCCTGAGTTGATTTGTTACCTGCATCTTTGTCCTTAGCATCTGGCTTTTCAGGTAATGTGGGCTTCTCCTGCTCCTTCTTGCCGCTGACACCCGAATCCTTTACGGCTGGAGGTGCAGAAACCATAGGCTCATCGAAATCAAAATCATCGATATCGTCGGTAGCTACGGTAATTCCGGGTTTCTTAGTTAAACAACGAATCAGATCGATCCCTTTAAAGTTCATCTTATCCTTCTCCGATTGAATAACTGCTCCACGGTACTTGTACCCTTGCGGTGGTTGGAAATCTAATGAGACTTCGGTGCTAAAATTTATAAGTTTAATTTTAAGCTATAAAACAAACAATTTACTCGGTAATGTTGTTTATAGCGTAGATACCTTCTTCAACTTTACCAGGAACTAGCTTTCCGTTCCTCGTCTTGGAACATCCGATTATAGTATAAGCACCATCCGTGTAAAAACTTACATACCGGTACTTTTTACAGTTTTTCTATTTTTTAAAGTTAATACAGCTATTGTTCTATATAAATGTATATGTTACCCCATCTCTAGACTCTTCGAAATCCCCAACCATTTCAATAAACTTATCTTCAGGGATTTTGTCAGCTTCACAATCGTTTAAAGTGGAATCTTCGTTGTACTTAAACCCTAAGTTTAAGAACTCAACTTTATGTTTGAGCTCTCCTTCCGAATCTAACGGTGTTGGGAATTCTACTACATAATCGTCGTTCAAAGAATCCCTAAAATTAAATAATTAGAAGCGTTAAATCAATTCCGGATAAATACATCTTTCCGAAAGTATAAAGTTTACGTCCGTTCTCACAGAAAGATCGGACAAACTCTTTTTCTTTAGTTACGATCATGGCGTAGGCTGAGGGGCAAGATGATGACTACAAAACCGTTAAAACAGCAACCTACTTAAGTATTACTTACGTTCTCGGGTACGTACTTGTACCTACCGATCAAGTCGGTAACTAAATCTAAATAAGGTCCATCATCACCACCACCGTCATCCCTACGTGCTATTTGGTTTGGGGCTAGGCTGATGGCATCAATACTAACTAGGGTGGCTAGCAAGCCAAATATAGCTAATTTCATTTCTTATAACAATATGCTTTTCGTTTGGTTTAGACTGTCAAAGTCGAGCGAAATTTCGGTTCGTTTATATGTATTATTTTGAGCCGGTCAAAAGAGTACCCTTCTTTACTAAGTGTTAAGACGGTGGTTAAAGTATAGAAAAATTTTGACAGAATTAACAAAGGTTAGCTGGTTAGTAAACCTATGTAAAATTTTAATTCTGATATCAGTATAAACTAATATCGATAGAGCAGATGTGCTTCATAACAGTGATATTCTTATGAGATACTTGATCTTTCTTTACTTTCTGAGATTATCTTAGCTAAGGATTATCTTACTGATAGAAGCACTAATTTGAATTTGAAATCCATTTTTTAAGCATTTATTCTGCTAAATATCCATTTGGCATATATCGGAATAACTTGGAAATAAAACGCATTAAAAGACAGAACAATATTGATTTCAAGGTATCTAATTCGTTGGATATTATTTTAACGTCTTTAAATTAAGTTTCAAGGGCAGCTTCCAATCCAGCAAAATCTTAAGCTTTCAGTAGAATTAGCTCAAAGACGGAACAAATCTTTGTACAAACAAAAAAATAGTGGAGTATACAATAGCCTTAAATTTTAATCCCCCATCACAAAAATCACACTATAAACAATATCCAAGCTAGAATTATAGGATGCCTTACTGTATACTTAATTCAAACTATTTTCTTACTTGGCACGCCCTCAGGCTTAAATTTTGAAAAAATAAATTTGAATAAGGAGCGTTTGTTAAACATTTATTAGAGTTCATTGATGGAACTAGGTGAAAGTACAGGATTTTACAAACAGTCTGGACCAAGCAATGATCACCGAACCCCAAAATATTAGTGTCACTTTATAATTTGGGCCATACTGGGTTAGTGGAGCTATATATAGTTACTGGTAAATAAAACTCTCATAAACTTAAAAACTTAAAACTGTTAGTAATTTAATTACAAAGACTATTAGAAAATAGTATTATAATACCTTTTAAAATAAGGAGATAGGCAGAAATTTTTTCTATAATAGAATTTTAATATTAATATTAAAAGGATACAACTTTTAAATTATTTTTTAAAAGCTATTATTTTAGTATTAATGATTTTAATAATGTTATAATAAAATATATAAAATTTAAAGTATGCAGTTTATTACTACTTTTAAGTTAAAATATTTTAACAAAAAATTTTAATTTAAAAATAAAAATTTAATAAAATTTATTATCTAAATAGTTATAAAAAATAGTTAAATTTTAACTAAAGTTTTATTTTTAAAATTATAGTTATAAAAGTATATTATTTTTAACTTAAAAGTTATACTTAATATTTGAAATTTGAAATTTTATTATAATAGCTTTAAATTATATACTAAAAAGTTAATTTAAAGCTTTTAATTTACTTTATATAACTTCAATATAATTTTTTGAATTTATATTTTATAATCCAACTAAAATAAACAGTTTTAAAATAAAGATTTAAAAATTAGTTTCAAAAACTACTTATAAAAATAATAAGTAATTAATTATTATTTACTAATTTAATATAATAAAAAAATTTGAAAATTAAAATTTTTATATATTAAAATTTATTACCACTTTATTTAAGCCATTTTTTTATATTTAATAATACTTTCATTAAAATTTATTATTAAATTAATATTATAAAAAAATAAGCTATAATTTTTAATGAGTTTTTTATTAAATGTAATACTTATAGCTAATTTATTTACTTATTTAAGAATAAAGAACTTTTTAATATGTTTTTAATTTAAATAAGTAGTAATTTTAATAAAAAAATAGTTATTAAAAGCTTAAAAATAAAAGTTTAAATATAGTTATATTGCTAATATTTATATATTTATATATTAATTTAAATAATATATTTTTAATATTGTAATACTACTATTAATTTTAGCTTTTTACATTATATTGCTATAAAATTTTTATAAATAATAGTAAAATAAAAACTAATAAAAATTTTTAGCTAATTAATTTTATTTTATTAGCTTTTTTAAAATTAACTAATTTTAAAAGTAGTTAATTAAATAAATATATATAGCTAAATATAACCTACTTATTAAAAATAGTATAATTTAAAGTTTTTTTTTTAAAAATAAGCTAGTTTTTAATAATTTTTAAGGCTTTTAACCTAAGTTTTTTAAAAGCTTCACTTTTTTAAATAAAAAAAGCTATAAAATTTAGCTATTAAATAAAGTATAATATATATATTAACTTTATTATAAAAAAATATTTTATTCAAAAAACTAATAAAAATAAAAAAAGATTACTAAGCTATAAAACTTTTTAAAAATATATAATTAAATTTAGTAAATAAAATAGCTAAAGCTATAATTAAAATTTTTTATTAAAAATAGAAAAAATAAAAATAAAAGTGTTAATATTAATAAAATTAGTAAATAAAGCATTATTTAAAAGAAAATTATAATTAAAAAAATAAAATCTATAAATTTTTTTAAAACATTTAAATAATTATATAACTACATTTAATATTTTATATATTTTATATTTAGTATAATTTTTATTAAAGATATTATTAGCTACTAACTTTAAAAAAAAGTTATTATTATAATTTTTAAATTTATACTTTTAAATAAAATATTTAAAACTTTTATTATCTTTAATTTTATAATAAAAAAAACATACTTTTATTTAGATTTAAACTTTAAACTTTTAACTTAAATACTTTAAACTATACTATTTAACTATTAAAGTTATTTAAAAATATATTTTAAATTATTTATATAAATTAAGTAAAACTTTAATAATTAAAAAATTATTTAAACAATATATAAAAATATATTATTTAGATAAATTGTACTAAATATTTAAATATATAAGCTACTAAAAATTATATAAATATACTTAGTTTTTATAATTGAATATTTTATTATATATTTTATAAAAAACTTTATATATATAAGTATATTTAAATCTTTTTATAAATATAATAAGTAAATACTTTCTAATATTATATTTTTTATTCTTAGACATATTATTTTATATTTTTCTACTTTAATTTTTTAAAAGAAATATATATTTTTATTATTATTTTTACCTTTTAAATTAATTTACTATTTACTTATATTATTTTAGTAAAACTATATTATTATACTATTATTATTGTAAGTAGTTTAAAGAGTTATATTAGTTTTTACTTACTATTTTTTATAATTATACAGATACTTCATTTAGCAACTTACTATACTAGTATTTATAACACTTTTATTAAATTAAAAAATAAAGTAAAATAAGATAAAGTAGAAAAAACAGCTAGTAAAATAAATATAATATATAATTAATCAAAATTATTATTATTAAAGTTAGTATAATATCTTATTATTATTTTTTTAATACTTATTATACTTATTTTTTTTACTTTATTAATAAGCATTATACTAGTTATAAAATTTGCTAAAAAAAGAAAAAAAGAAAAAGTTTAGTTTTTATTTAAAAATAAAAAATATTTAATAATATTAAATTAAAATAAACTTTTATAAATTTAATGTTAGCTTTTTTAAAACTATATTTATAATAATATTTTAATAATTCTATTTAAATTTTCTAAACCTATTTGTTTTTAAATCTAATTTTTAAAAATTATATATTATTTTATAGTAAATTTTAAATAGTAATTATAAAATTAGTTATTTTTAAAAGTAGCTACTTTAATTTTAAAACTTAATAAATATATATACTTAATAAAGCTAAATAATAACTAATAAAATATACATTGTTTATTTTATATATATAGAATTAAAAACTTATTAATATATTTTACTAAAAGTTATTTAAAATTAAATTTTTTCAATATTTAAATAAATATTATAATTATAAAAAAGATTTATTTATATTTAAATACTATATTTATTTATATATTCTTATATACATATTTATTAAATATAACTTAAAAGATAAAAAATATACACTTAATATATAAAATAAAGTTTAAAGTTGCTTTAACTATATTTTTAAGTATTATACTAAGCTATATAGATTTTTATTTTTAAAGTTTGTTTAGCTTAGTTTTTTTTAACTTATTTATTATATTTTCTAAGCAGCTATCTTTAAATTCCAATCTTTTTTTTATATCTTTATATACTCTAAAAGTATATATTTTATAATAGTAATACTATAACTAACAGCCTTTAAATTTTGCTTTAAGCTAAGGTCCAATATAGCTAAGCTTCAAAATTATTCAATTTGAGCTTGAATTAAAGTTAGGTGGCCTCTTTTTAACATTTTGTAGTTATTTAAATGTTTTTTAATATTATAATAAAAATAGAAGTACTAAATAAATATCTGATTACATTTCAATAAAAATTAAAAAAAAATCAAATTAATTAATAAACTAGATATTTAGGTAAAGTATTTTAAAGTATATATGTCTCTTTTAATTAATTAAGTAAATTTAATAAAGTAAATTTTTCTAACCTTAATTATATATTTTTATAGGTAAATAATTAAATATTTTTATATTTTAGCAAATTTGATATACTATATTTATATTTAAAAATATATTATAGTTTCCTAATTACTTTTTTACTTTATTTTTTAAAATTAAAGTTTTTAATATTTTTACTATATTTTGAATCCTTAAAGTTTAAGGGTTCCGAATATATATAACTTATATATATATTAATAAATATATAAAATTATTAATGTATTTATACTAAACAAACTTTAAATACGCATTTGTGCAAATGCATTTGAAATTTGTTCGGTTTGTTTTTGAAGAGATCGGATTTAATTCAAACCTGATAATTTTAAAATTTTTGTGTGATTATATAATTGGACGCAATTTTATATTTAAATTTGCTAAATTTTTGTTTGTTTAGTATAATTATATTACATGCGAACGAAGTACAAATATATATTTACGCAAAGGTGTATTCGGTACTGTAGTATTACTTTCAAAAGTAATAGCTGTCTACTGGCAAACTAAAAGAATTGAATAGCTTTTGATAACGTACACCAATTATTAAGAGTTATACAATTAAAAATAAGAATATTAATAAAATATATATCGAAATTAAAAAATAAATCGAACACTATTTTATTTAGTCATTTTAAGCTTTTTAGAATATAAACTATTTTAGTTGGTTTATTTATAACTAATTTTATTTTGGTAGAATACACCGATCTTTTTAGTCATAATTTAATTGTTAATACTGATGAGGTAAATGAAAGGTAGTTTAAACTTTACTAAACAACAAATCAAATAAAAGTAAAGTTATTTACTTTAAAATTGGCTTTTTTTACAGTTGTAATGTATATTTATTTATTCGTTCTATGAGTTTTAGTACCCATTGATTAAATACCCAGTATGGCTTGGTATAATTGAAGTTGCCGTAGGATTTGCAACTGGGTAACCACTAGGAATATCTTCAGATAGAGTGGTAGATTTACTGATAGGGGAGTTTATAGATGTAGTTTGATCGATGTGTGAAGTTAGTTGAGTGGAATACCAATTCGATGCAGGAGTCGAGGTTACAACGTAGCTGAAAGTAATTGCATCGGAAGTAACTATAAAGGAGCTAGTCGGAGTGGTTTTTGTAGCTTCGGAGCTTATAGGAATGCTAGTAGGTCTATTGTCTTGATACGACGAAGTTATCTCCGATCCAGAACCATTAGTTATATCTTTACATATTTCCGAGCTAACTTCACCTTGCAAGCTGTCTAATAGATTTTGTTTGTAGTCCTGAGATAAAGCCCAGATCATAGTGCCTAAGTACCCGTTACATTTAACGTAGTTGGACTTGATCTTTAAAGATTTAGGATCGTCGTAAGTATATAACTCATTCTTTTGCTTATTATAAACCCAAGGGGTGTTGGTAACTTTATCGAAATACCTAACCCACCCAGCTTCACTATTTGCTTCTGAAGGGGACTTCAAAATGGATTTAGTGATCAGCTCGGCAAAAGTGGTTGTATTCAAAGATTTAACGACTTTATTGTACTGAGTTGTAATTTGACCGTACGAATTTATTTGCCAACCGTAAGCGTAAAAAGGTACACCGATCACCAATTTATTCTTTGGGAATCCAGAAGCTTCCCAAGTTTTCAGTGTACCTTTAACTGACATTTGCACCCCTTTACCCGTTTCGAAATCTAATCCACCAACTGGACCAGTAGTGTTAGTCCAAGGGCCGTGTATATCGTAACTCATAATGTTGATAAAATCGAAAACTTTAGCGAACTCGGTAGTATCCTTGATTGGACCGTCTTTATTTTGGAAAGGGGTTACTGATACGGCAGCGGTAATTAATTTAGTGTTGATACTACTACGTAACTCTTTCAACAATTCTAGGAAATTGTTTGTATCGTTAGTTAGATCGAATTTATTTCCATCCCCTTCCTGACCCGGAAACTCCCAGTCGAAGTCTATGCCATCTAAACTGTACTTTTGTAACATGTTATTAAATTGGTCGATGAACTGAGCCCGCGATTCTTTCTTAGCAACCATCGGTGAAAAATTTTTGGATAAAAGCCACCCGCCTACGCTCACTAATACCTTACAACTTTTAGCGTGTGCTAGCCTGATTACTTCCTTTAAGTTATTGGGATTGGTGATGACCGGTGTAAAAGTGTTTGGATCAAAATCTAAAAAGGCGTAATTGATATGTGTCAGTTTTGTATAATCGATGTCGGATGGAGTGTAGGTAAAATTATCCCATCCAGTGTAGTAGCCTACACGTACAGATCCTACTTTCACATCGGTACTAAGTACCGATAGTAGGCTTAATAGAAAAGTTAATACGGTGGTGAGTAGCTTCATCTAACAATGTATACTTTATTAGTTATTTGGGCTATAGTTTACTACTTATACCTATTTATACCATCCCCTTTATGTCTGTATAAACTACTCAAGCATCCGCCCATTAAAAAAGGGACAGTTTTATTTCAACATAGTTTACGTAACTACAAATTACCAGCCCCTCAGAAATATTTTCTACAGCCAACAAATTTTTAGGAATATTCAAACCTTTGTAAAAGTATCCTTTTTACCAAAAACTAGTGGAATTTGAGGTGTTGACAAAGTTTTCATACGACTTTTCAAGAATGAAATACATCTTTTAAAATTAACTTTACCTCTTTCCTTTTCAGATGCAGTGAATTTTATTTCCAAAATTAGAAATCTTTTTCGAAAAGTTTAATTATTTGTTGTTTATTTATTTATCCAATTAAAATTTTAAATATCAGCTCTTAATTTGATATGTACCCTTTTTGGATCTAGATCAAACCTGGTTAGTTAGTTACTATTTTAAACGCAGTATATTAAAATATAGATCAAATTGATTAAAAGAAGTGTTTAAAAATTCAAATAAGTAGATATATTACTCTTTAAAATTTACCTATAACATTTTAATTAGGTATATATGACGCTAACACATGAATTTAATTGGTTACGATACTTATATATTTTATAGTATTTAATATAAACTTTAACTAATTAGTTCTTATAAAAAGAGTGTACCATTTACTTTTACTTTATAAAAGTACTGCTTTCTGACAGTAGAACGGCATAATAACTTTTATTATTGCCTTTGGATAAAATGGTAAAAAAATTAGTGGAGATAAGTGTACTGTCCTATTAGTTGAAATTAATGATATAGCTAAAATAGTGCGATTGTTATTAAAAATTAATACATTACAATTATTGCTTGATGTTCTAATAAAATTAATTTTACCGTTGAAGTATTTCGAAAGCTACTAGAGGTTAACTGTTTGATGGAAGGATTGACCAACAGCTGTAGCTGGAGATGATATAGGTTTTAAATTCGATATTAAGACCAGTTTAAAGTTACAGTTGGTTTACTAACTGCTATTAAAAGTGATAATCCAGTAGGGGTAGTTAACAGTTGAGCACACGGTACTATACTTGAACTACTGAAGGTACTAGAAACAGTAGATTTATCGACCGATGACGAATATTTAAAATCCAGTTTATGTTTTTAGCTATATATATATCGATTTTTGAATTGTTATACTGTTAAAAGTTCACTAATAGCTGGCTGTAATCTTGCTTTAAAGCCTATACTATTGTACTTCAATATCTGTTCTATTTTACTTTTAAAGATCTAAGTTTAAGATAAATGTGCAGTTCGTTAGTTTTTATAATAAACTTAAAGCATGTTGAAAATTCTATCGAAATTACGTACTCAACAATACCAAGTATTAACTTCCGATATAATTTCGATAGGTTTTAGTAATAAGCTTACCAAAAGTTAATATATTTAAATATTTAATAGTTTAGTTATAATGAATATTAATTAATTTTTATATTTGATTTTTCAATTGTAGGTATAGAAGATATACTACCAACAAACTTTTTCTTAGTAAATGCTAAAATTTCAAAACCATTTTATCTGAAAGTTATCTATATTACCAGCTCCAATATTTAATCTACTAACTAGGCCTGATTTGTTTATCTATAAATAATATAAACAGTATGAAATGATGTTGATAAAACCAAATATTAAAAAAGCTTTCAGGATTTCTTTAAACCCATTTTTTAATTGGAGCAAATGATATAGTAATAGTAGTTAAGTTGCTGTTTAAAATTTTAGTATAGAGCTTAATTAAAAATATATAAAGTTCTTTATATTACAAACTAAATATATATGTTTTCATCATTCTATTTTTCAATGTTTCTAGTTACAATATTTTTTATTTACATTAATATTTTTAAAATAATAGACAAACTATTTATAAACTAAGTCTTCAATACTTTTTTAACTAAAGTTAATGTTTTTTTTTAATTAAATTTATCTGCTTATACTAATTCAAACCTTAAAAATCTAAAAATTTGTTAAATAAATTATTTTTTTAAGTAATTAGTTAAAGATAACTTAACTTTAGTGCTAAAGTTCATAAAAATGTAATTATTATATATTGGGTTTAAATAATTTATCTGAAAAAAGCTATATAAATTTTTTTTAATTAAATTAATTAAGTAAATGTAAATTAGCTTATTAAAATATAGTATTATTTTATACAAATTAGTATTTTATAAAAAAAATATAAATATATTAAAAATAGGTTATAATTTAAATTTATAATAAATAGAATTTATTTTAATTATAAATCTAAGTTATAGCTTTTTAAAATATTTTAAAAGGTAGTTATACTTTAAATTTTTAAATAAATATATTTTTTTAAAAATAAAAGTTAAAGAATTAAATATTTTATAATAAAAAACTTTAATTTCATTTTTTAAAAAGTATTTATAATAAAATTAAAATTAAAATTAAAAATAAGTATTTTTTAAACTTTAACAATAAAGTAGTTAGTAATAAAATTTTTATATATATTTAAATAAAATTAAAAAAGATAAAAGTAGAAAAAATAACTAGTAAATAAAAATCAACATTAATTAATTAAAAAAAATTATAATAAGTTAAAAAACTATTATTTAAATATTTAAATCTTTTTATTTTTAATAAAATTTAAAAAAAATCTAAATTAAGTAAATTATTATTTAAAAAGTAATAAAATTATCTTTATTTTTTAAAATTATAAAATATAATAAAACTAAACTAAAAAATTATTAGCTAATATAAAAATTATTTTTATTTTATCTTAATTTTTAAATTTAAGTTATATTTAACTAATTAATATAAATATTAATAATATAATAGTATACTTGGTATATTTTACTATTTAATTAATAGTTTTTCAATTTTAAAAAAAATTTATTACTTTTATAACTTTTAATTTATTTATTTTTAAACTTTAATTTTTTATTATATTTTAACTAAATAAAATAATTTAAAGTAGCAATAAAATTACAAAAAATTTTATTAGTAGAATTTTGTTTTTTATAAGATTAAACTTAATCTTTTTACTTATTATATTATAAAAAGCAGATTTATTACTAAACTAATAATAATATACTTTATTAAAATATATAATATTAAATATTTATAGTTTTTTTTTAAAAATAGTTTAATTAAAGTATTTAAAAGTTATAAATATAAATTAAAGTATATATACTTTTAATTTATTAAAGAGTACAAGTATACTTATTATTAGTTAAATATTTAAGCTTAGTATTTTAATTTTATTTACTATTTTTATTACTATTTTATAAATTATAACTATATTATACTTTTTTTATAAATTAATTATTATTAAAAATAAAAGTTATAATATTATTAAATAAATTAATATTAAATGTATAGTTTTTAAATATATTTAATTTTATTATATAATAAATTGGTTATTTTTATTATATATTTATTAATTTAATTTTTAGCAAATAAATCTTTTAACTAAAGTTTAATATTTTTTAGCTAATTTTTATAAATAGTTAAATTTAAAAAGTTATATTACTAATATATTTAAAAAATAAAAAAGTAGGTTTAGTTTTAAATTTATTATTTTTTATAATATTTAAGTATTATTAAAAGTTAAAAAAATATTATACTAATATAAAACTATATCTAATATTTTAAAACAATTTAAAAAATCAAAAATAAAATAAAAGTTAGTAAAACTAAAATAGACTATTATTTTTATTAAAATTAAATTTAGTATTTTTTATATTTAAAAAGTTTATATAAAATACTTAAATAAATTTATAAGTTTAAACTAATTTTTAAACAAAATTATAAACTTACTTTAATTATAAATCAAATATTTAATATTTAATTATACTTATAAATTAGATATTTAATAGGTTTTTATCAAATTTAAATATTAATACTTATAATACTTTTAAAATTTTTATTAAATTCTAACATTTTAAACATAAATAATAGTTTTTTAAATAATATTAAAGCTAATTATATATATAAGTAATTTTAATTTTTTAATTTTAAATAATATAATTAAATATTTTTTTTAAATTTAAGTAAATTTATTTTATTATAACTATATTTATTAAATACTTATAAAATATTACAAATTAAATTTAATAAATAATAAGCAAATTTAACTAAAAAACTTTATATACTATTTTAATTATAAAAATTTATTTAAATAAATACTATACTAATAATAAAATAAATAAAATTTATAAAAAACTATTTAAAATTTTCTTTTTTTAATTTATAGCAATTGTATTAAAAATTTAATAGTATTACTATAATTAATAATTTTATTTTATTTATAATTAATTATTTATTATTTTAATAATAAATTATTTTATATTAATAATTAAATAAATAAATACTTTTATTTAAATGTAATTTTAAATATTTTTAATGCTAATAAATAAAATAAAATTAGCTATTATTAAAAAACTATAATACTAAGATTAAAGTAATATTTAAAATATAATAAGTATTAAAAATATTTATAAGCTAAATTAATTTTTAAAATTAAGTTTTTAAAAAAATTTACTTTATTAAAAGTAAATATATTTAAATAAAATTTATAAAAAGTAACTATATTAAAATAAATTAAGTAAAATAATTTAAAGTTAATAAATTTAGTTAAAAATTTAAATTATATATATATTGTTTTATATTTTGAAAATAATAATATATAAACTGTTATTATAGCTATAAATTTAAACTAATAGTTAGAAATAAAAAATAATAAAAACTATAAAAGGTTTCTTAAGAATAAATTAAACATACTTTATAAAATATTATTGTAAAAATAACTAATAGTTTTATAATTCAACAATGTAAAAAAAAGATATAATTTAAATAATCTAATATAAAAATTAATTTAAATGTTAATACTAGAACTATATAATAGGATTAAATTGCTTTTTAATTAGTATAAAAAAAGTAAAGTGTAATAAAACAAATTAAATATAAATTTCTAGCTAGCTACTATTATAACTAACAGCTTTTAGATGTTAAATCTAGTAAATTTGCTACTATATGTCCTATTAGCACTTTTATCAAGCAAAGTCAACATTAACTATAAAAATATTTAGAACAAAAAATTAAAGTATATTTTTATTTTATTAAACACAATTACCAAAAGAGAATGTTATTTTAAATAATTTTTTAAAATAAAAAATAAAAAATTTAAATATTCAACTACCTTATAAAGTACTATTAAAAGATTAGCTTTACTTAAATTTAAAGTTATATTTTTCTTATATCAATTATTTATGAACTATTAAAAATTATATACTGAGTACTCTGGCTTGGTGGCGTGGTTTCTTAGGCAATCAACTAGCCATCCAGTCATGAGACACAAACTCGATTCCCTATTTAAGAGCCTTGCTATCTTTCTTTCCTCTCAGTTATTAAGTTTTGTTTTGGAATTTTCTTTCCTTTCATCTGACTCAACTCGGTTTAACTCCTTGGAAAGGAATTAATCCGCAGTACCTGTTTCGCTTACCGTGGTACGAAGAGAACGTCTCTTGCTTGTGTTAAATGAATTTTTCACAAATTCAACGCTTGAGCTGTTTTCAAAAAAAATTTAAAAATAGTACTACTTTAAAAAGAAAAAACAAGATATAAAGTTTAAATCTAAAAAATGTGTGGCTTAATATGCAAATATGATTTATTGATTAACTATAATTGTTATACTCCTTATCCAACTTACCCTTTTCTTTCGGTTTAGTATCGGTATTCGCTTTTTTATCATCTTTGCTCTTGTTATTATCTTTACTTTGGTTATTATCTTTGCTCTTATCATTTTTTTTGCTGGTGTCACTACCTTTATCGTTAGTAGATTTAGTAGCGGTTTGTGGAGGTGAATCGATCGGTAACTTATCTAAATTCAACTTGCTAGTTTCAGACCCTGAGCTGTTGGTATCCTTACTTGTACGGTCTACGTTTTGGATAGTGGTAGGTTGAGCTGGTTTGTTTTCGATAATGGTCGGCTGAACTGGCTTGTCTTCGATAATAGTAGGTTGGGGCGCCTGATTTAGTACATTTTTGTCAGATTCGATTTGAAGGTTATCAGGAGTGCTGGTATTTGGCTTAAATGCACCGTTAATATCGGCGGTTTCGGCATCATTGGTACTGGTAGCTACCTCATCCTTACTGGTACCTTCGGGAAGCTTTAATTCGGATTTACTATCTTCATTCAAATTCTCGTTCCCAAATTCGAATAAATCGAACACATTCGTGATGTCTGCATCATTGGTACTGGTAGCTACCTCATCCTTACTGGTATCTTCAGAAATATTTGCATCTGATTTACTGTCTTGATTTAAATCCCCGTTACTAAATTCAGATGAACGGTTGCTATCGGTGATTTCGGTATTTTCGGTACTAGTAGCTACCTCATCCTTACTGGTACCTTCGGAAAGGTTTAAATCCGATTTACTATTCTCATTAAAATTAGCGTTACCGGATAGGGTACCCATAATAACATCTAAAGGTTTAGATTGATCCAACTCATTAACGTTTTTAGGTTGGTTTTCAGGGTTGGGTTGAACTACATTCCCTTCATCAGATCCACTACCGATATTTAAAAATTCTACGTTAGCTTTCAACCCTTTAATTTGATCCATGTCTACTTTATCGTTAATAGATTTGCTGCTAGCATCTTCCTGGTTGTTACCTTCGACTAACTCTATATCTGCCTTTACTAAAGGTCCTAAACTGAAGCTGATTAGGTTTTCGTTAACCCTGCTATCGGAGTTGTTGGTAGTTTTGTCGTTAGAATTAGGTTCAGTTGATTCAACTTCCTGTTGACTGTCATCGTTCAAATTTGTACCCAGAATATTGGCATCGAACTTCAAGCCTGACTGTTCATCTACATCCAAAACGGTACCGATGACGGCAGGACTTGCACTACTCTCTTCATTTCTCTTTTCTATATATAAATTTAAGTTAATAATGTTATTATTATCATTCTATTACCGTTACTATTTCCATCTTCGTCGTTGTTATCATTGCTTACTTGAGGAATCCTCGAGTTGGGTCTACCACTTCCTCTATCTGAAGGTAGGTTACTAGACAATGTATTAAATTCGATCTCTGGTTCTGGTTCCGATCCCAAATTATCGTCACCGTTTCTAGCATCATTTTTATTTCTAAAATCAAAATCTAATATCTGTTCCGGCACCCGTTCTTCATCATTAAATTGCTGTTCAAATCCACTAGTCTGTTGTCCCTTCCGCTTTTTCTCTTTTCTCTTTCCCTTCCCTTTCAAAGCTGAACCACTCCTTTGCGTTTCAGAGTCCGATTCAGAGTCTGGTTCGTCATCTTTGAAAAGTTCCGGGTTACGTTCCCTAATCCTTTGTCTTAGCACCTTGAAGTTCAACTTTGGTAGAATTAGATCGTTGGTATCATTACTGTCACTATTATTGTCATCGTCCTCATCGGCAACTGTATCTTCAACCGCATCGAAAGGGTTTCTGTTAGTGTTGGTAACAGTACCTTTATCGTCATTGAATGGTGCTGCAAATTTCAACTTCTCGACCCGAGAAGTTACAGTACGCTTCTTACCTCCCTTGGTTTCCTTTTTATCACGATTCTCGTTAAGTTCTATTTCGTTACCAAAGTTTAGATCAGCAACGTTGTCTAAACCCGATGTAACTGCGTTACGTTTATGTTTAATCTTACGTACGAACCTAAGTCCATACGCCAAGTCTGTACACAGTACAGCTATTACTATTAAGTTATTGAGTTGTTGCAATTTCATGTTAAGTTGTATATTAGGTAATTAAATGTACAAATGTTGATGTTCTAGATAACTAAAGGATTTTGAATGGATGGTTAATTGTTTATGCACCGGATACTTTCCGCTATTTATATCGTTCAGTTGTGTAGTCGTTAGCTAATAGCTAGTAATTTTTGAAACCAATGCTCTTTGTAATGTAAAAATTGCGATATATTGGAAATTTAATCCCGCTGTTTTATAATTTAGTTATCAAACCAATATACTTAAACTACTGCGCAAGAAATATCGACAAAATGAGTTATTCTTAAAGGTGTACAACTGAAAGCTTTTAAAACTTAATTTCCATAGCTAATTTTAACGTAAAGCAGTAAAAAACGGTAAACTTAATGAGTAATTATAAAACGTATACCTAAGTTAACATATTAGTAGTATAGTTCTATAAGGTATTTTGTATACTATGGAAGGCTTTAGAGGGATGGATGGAAGTATTATATCCAATACAACTCAGTTTTCATTAAGGTTGGTTTTGTTTCTTTAAATGAATTTGATAAGAAAATTTTATTTCCAGTTATTAATAGATACTCTTTCGATATGGTTTTAGAAATACACCGTTTTAATGCTGCAGTTTTAGCCCAATTAAGCTGAATGAAATTTTAAAAGTTAAAAACAAAGTATTTTGATAAAGTTTGGAAGTTCAAAAATCCAAATTTAACAGTTGAAATTCAAATCGATCGATTTTAAATCACTTATTTTTGAAAGAAATGTTGGCCTATACTTTTTAGGCAATTTTATTAAAAAAGTATTGAGTACAACATTTTTTTTTAAAACGGTACCTAGTAACATTAAAATTATATACTACCACAATATTCTTAACTAT
This sequence comes from Capillidium rhysosporum, assembly GCA_037055185.1. Taxonomy (NCBI): domain Eukaryota; kingdom Fungi; phylum Entomophthoromycota; class Entomophthoromycetes; order Entomophthorales; family Capillidiaceae; genus Capillidium; species Capillidium rhysosporum. The sequence continues at coordinate 10,075 of JAWQFY010000258.1, read as the reverse complement.
TTAAACTTTTTCATAAAAAATCAAAATATATTGATTTAAATTATTCAGTAGCTTTTAATATATTTACTTTTTAAGACTGTAGGTTTAAAAAATTAAGTTAAAGGATTGTTTTTCATTTAAATAGTAATTTTTTAAAATTTTTTATACAAAATTAATTGTATCTTTTAAGAAAAGTTTACTTAAAAAGCACTAAAATTTAAAACTAAAGCTATAATATACCTTATATGTGAATTTTAGGGTAATTAAAATATATATTTGTTCAATTATCAGAAATATACTTATTAGGGTCTTATTTTAACTTAAAAATTTAAAAATATACTTTAAATATAGTGAAAATATGCAAAATATTTATAAAATTAAGTAAAAATAAGAGACCTTTTTATAATATCTATTAAGTATACCTTTAACTTTTTACTTATATTGAGGTTTTTTTATATTAAAGTATTTTCAAATATTTTAATATACATATAATTTATTAATTAAAACTAAGATTTTGCTAAATATATACTTTTAAATATCTTTAAGTACTTCAAAGCTAAAAAAATATAAAAGCAGAAATAAAATTTTAATTTTAGTTGATTTTAAAATACTTTAAAAAAATAAAATAAAATAGGCTTTTAAAATACCAATATTATAAGCTAAGAGTTTTAGCTTATTATAATTTTGATATTTTAAATTACTATAATTTAAAAAAATTAGTTATATAAAATAATTTAAAATTAAAAAATAATCTAAAAATAGTTAGAAGAAAACATATAAAAATAAATACTTATTATTATTACTATAGCTAAAAAATATATTACTTTACTTACTTTAGTAAAACTTTAAATATATAGCTATAATTTAAACTAAAGTTAAATAAATATTTAAATAATTAGTTTATTTCTAAAGAATTTTAAAAGTAAAAAAGTATAATTTAATAGTAAAAAAACTAATATATAGTTTAATAATAAAAATAGTTATTATTTTCTTAAATAATTAAAACTTTAAAATTATAAAAATAGCAAATATATAATTATAATTAAAGTAAAGTATATTTAACTATAATTTATAAAAAGTATACTAAAACTAAAGTTCAGCTAAATATTATAAAATATATAAACTTAAATATTTTTACTTAGTATTTAGTTTATAATAAAATAATAATAAAATAACTTAAAAAGTACTAGTTTTAAATTAAATATTTTAAATAATTATAACTATTTTTATAGTTAAAAATTTAATATAATTAAATTTTACTTTTATTTTTAAATAATAATAATTAGATATCTAATATTTTATTAAAAATTATTAGTCTTATATTTTTTAATTTAATTAATTTATTATTATAAGACTTTTAATATTAGCTAGATATAAAAATATTATTAAATATTTTATTTATTAAATATATATCTAAATTTTATTTTTATTATCTAATTATTTTTTAATTTTTTAATACTACTCTTTTTTAATAATAACTTTTTTAATATAGTAAAAGTAGCTTAACTTAATACTTTTAATATAAATTTAGTATTTTTTAAAAATTAGTTAATTTTTACTAAATTAATATAAAGTTTAAAACTTTTTACTTAATTTAAAAATTATATTTAAGTTTAATTATAACTTTTATTAAGTTTTAATTTTTAATTTAGCTTTATATAAGAATAATTTAATATTTAATTATATTTTTTTAAAATTTTTAGACTAATTTTTATTATAATAAGCTTTTTGTTCTAATATTAAATGTTAAAATAATTAAATTCAAATAATATAGACTTTTAAAGTTAATTTAATTAACTTTACTATATTTTTTAAAATTTTATAAATTTTAAACTAACTTTTAAAAATAGTTTTATAAAAAAAGTATTAAAAATTATTTAAAAAAATATTAAATATAAGAAAAAAGTTTAAAATAAATAATGTTAAAATCTAAAATAAAATTTTTTATTTTTAATATAATAGCTTATTTTTTATTCTACTTAATAGCTATTTTTAATTTTTTTAACTTAATTATTAAATATCTTAAAAGTTTATAAAAATATTTCTAATAGCTAAAATAAAAAGCATTTATATTTATTTTTTAAAATAATAAGTTTTATATTTATATAACTAAACTTTTTTTAGCTACTAGCATTTATTAGATTTTTAATTTATTTATAAATTTATTAATATATTAAGCTAATAAGATAATTAAAATTTAACTTATATATTATATTATACTTATAATAAAATAAAGTGTAAATTGTAGAATTTTATTATATTTTGGAAAATTTATCTAAAAGTTATTTATAATTATTAAAAATACTATAATTAAAGTAATAAGTTATTATATAATATAGTTATTCTTAAATTAAAATTAATTTATTAATATATTAAAAATTAAAATATATACTTAATATTAGTTTTAAGCTTATTCTAATATAATTTTTATATTTTTAATTTTATTTATAAGCTTATTATAAAATATTACTATACTACTACTATTTTAAATAATATAGTATTTTACTTAAAAAGTTTTTAAATTTATAATATTTAATATAAATCTACTTTATAATTATAAATTTATTTAATAAATATTATATATATTTTATTTTTTAGTATTTTAATTGTTTTAATTAATAAATAATTAATATAAAAAGTTATCTAAATTTAAACTTTTATTAATTAGATATTTATTAAAATAGCAAATTTTAAAATATTTAAAAAAAAGTTAAAATATAACTTTTATTAGTTTTTAATAGTATTATTATTATTATTATTATTACATTTATAAAATTTTAAGTAAAATTCAATTTAAACTTTATTATTATAAGATTTTTAAATATGCTAGTTACTTTATAATATAATAATTTAATTTAAATATAACTTAAATTTAAATTTTTACTTAAGTTATTTAAATTTTTTCAAAACTAATTATATTAAATAAAATATAATCTTAATTGTTTATAAATTATATTTTATTTAAAAGTTTTAATATATAATTATAATAAAATTTTTTAACTATTTTATAAATTTTATTATTAGTTTTAAAATTATTTTTATATAATAAAGTAAAATTTCTAAAATAAATTTTACTTTTTTAGTTTAATAAAAGCTATTTTATATATTTTAACATTTTTATATTATAAATTATATATTATTTTAAATATATTTTAGTTTTTAGATTTATTAATAGTAATAAACTAATAGTTATTTAGATATATTAAAAAAAATATATTAGCTATAATATAAAAAATAATAACTTTATTTTTTTTAAAAACTTTATTATATTAAAAATAATTTGAAAATTAATAAGTTTATAGTTTTTAACTACTTAAATTATTTTTAATTTTTTTAAAAAAATATAATAGCTAAAAACTTTTTAGAAAAATAATAGATAAAAATACTTAAAAATTATTAAAAAATAGAAATTAAATACTAAAATAATTAAATAGTATAGAAAAATAAAAATAGAAGTAGATAAAAAAAATTAAAAAATATAAAAATTAAAAGTTAGTAAAATAAATAATATATAAAATGGTTATTTATTATTATTAATAGCAAAATAAACTTTAAAGTATACTTTGTATCTTATTTATAAAAAAGTACTTTATTAATTTTTAATATTTAAAAATTATATTTAATTAAAAAAAAATAATCAGATATAAAAAAAGTATTAAAAAATTTATTTATAAATAATGTAAAAAAGTTAGGTAGTATATTTAGTTAATAGTAAAATTTTAGCTAAATTAATTATATTTAATAAGTTTTTTAATTATTTAACTAATTTTTATTTAATTTTTATTTAGCTATATAAGATAAAAAATTATATATATTTATTAAATAAAATAAAATTATAAATAAATTTATTTTTTACATAATAGAAAAAAATATCTTAATTTTATAACTTTAAAATTAATATAAGCTTTACTTATATTTAGATTTTATTATAAAAAAGGTTAATATATTTTATAAAATTTTATGTATATATTTAATAAAAATAATAAATTTAACTATATAGCAAATTATAATTTAAATTGATTTAGTAGTTTTAAATCTATTAAATTAAAATTCTAAACTAGTCTTAAATGAAATAAAAATATACTATATAGCTATTATATTAAATTTTATAAAATGCTTAATTTATAAGCTTTATTAATAATTTTAGTAAAAAATAGTTTATAAATATTATATTTATTTTAAAAATACTAATATATAATAATAATATAATATTTTAATATAATATAAACATAGTAAATTTTATTTAAAAAGATATAAAATAAATATTATAGCTTATAAAAATAAACTTTAAATTATTATTTTAATAATTTTATCCTTTTATAAAATTATAAAAATTATATATTAAGATAATAATTTATAGTTAAGTGCTATAAATTAAAGTATATTTAATAACTATATATTTAAATAATATATTACTTTTTAACTAACTTTTTTTAAATAAAAATCTAGTTAGCTATAACAATAATTTTTTACTAATAATAGCTTACTTTTTTTTAAAAATTACTATTATTTATAAATTTAGTAACTAAATATAATTTTATTTAGTAGAATATTTTAAATTTAATAGGAATATTTACTAGCATTTATACTAATTTAACTTTTCTAAAATATTTTACATAATTATTTTCTAAGTTTTTTAATAAGTATTATTGCATTTAAATTTAGAATTTATATAGCTCTTAGTTTTTAAAAATAACAAAAATGTTTAAAAAATAAGTTAAAAGTTTAAATATTTTTAATTTATTTAAAATTTAAAATGTTTAAAAAATAAATATAAAATATACTTTTTATTTTAGTATAAGAAGATAATTAACTTTTTAAAGCTATAAATTAATTTTTAAAATTAAAATTTATATAGTTATTATTAAAAATTTTAGCTAAAAAATGAAATTAGTTTATTAAAATAATTTTTATAATATAGATAAAAGTAGGTACTTAAATTAACTTATCAAACCTAAAAAAGATTATACATACTACATTAGTTTATATAACTTAAATTTATATGTATATAAGTATTACTATTTAAAACCAAACTATTTTATTATATTTATATAAATTTAACTAATGTAATTGTTAGTTGTATAGCAAATTCTACATATTTTCTAACTATTTGATAATGAATTAGATAATAAATCTATCTAATAAATGAGTACATACTTTAGATCCTCATCAAAGTAAGCTATAATATTTATATAATTAGCTGAAATATATATTTGTCATTTATCAAAAATTCAATATAAAATTTCACATTTAATATATATTAATTTTAAATATCACCAATTACCAATTTAAGGTTATTGTGCTAATAATATTTACATGATATTGTCTGTCTTTTTATAGGTACTATGCTTTTTTGATTCCAAAATTAAATTTTGTAGCTTGTAGTTATGTATTTGGAAAAACCACTTAAGTTTTCCACTTTTATTAATCAAATTTTATAAAAGTTAAGCGAAAGGATCTTAATTAATGGCAAATCAGCATTTTAAAAACAATCGAATGAGATTTAAGCTGTAAAATTTCTAGTTTAGTACTTCAAAACAGTATGGAATAAACTTTAATTGAACAGGAACTTCAAAATCTTGATATTAATATTTATAATTGAAATCAGCTTGATTTAGTTAAATTTGTAAAAATAATAAAGTTGTACCTCCAAATCTTTACTAATTAGGTTTTGGTTAAAGTTAAATAGTTTATTGATTTTTTTCCATTTGTCATAGATCTACCTTATACGGTGCTTATAAATCGTTACAAGCTATACGGCTTTCGTAAAGTGGGATTTTAGAGGAAACCGCAAATATAGACTTATGAAATCATGAGGTGCTAATATATTTAAAATTTATGATTATACAGAATCAATATAACATCTAAACATTATAGGTAATAAGCAAAAAGTATATTTATTTGCTTCTATATAGACTAAATTTATAATTCAAAGGGTATGGTACGAAGTTTAGTTACAAGGCTTTAAACCCCTAGTATAGCAAATCACGGTTCTCGGAAATTTTAAAACGCTAAAGAGACACCTCCCAAACCTTTAAAACTTTAAATCCTTATTCAATTAAGTAATTGTTTTGTAAAAAATGAGGTGCTAATAAGAATCAAGCGATAAATACTAAGACAACGATCCTTTACTTTAGCTAAGTAATAACGTTTTTCAATTAAAGTTTGTAGGGCTATTTTTTATTTTTTATTTTTAATTGTACTGGTTGGTGGCAAATAACAACTACCAAAACAAGTAAATGCCTTTATTCAAAATTAATCAAAGTAGAGGAATAAAGTTAGTATAAATAGTAGTACTTAGCACGCTTTTAAAGTACCAAACTAATTAATAAATCAAACATGTACGGAATCAGTTTAAAACAAGTAGCTATCGTTGCACTATTAGGGTTAATAGTACCCCAGTACGTGGAAGCCAAGAAGACTAAATTGACCCACTACTGGATAGCGAGCGAGAAAGATTTCCCTATTAAGAAGGAAAAAGATATCAAGAAAGAAGGAGGCGGTGTGATAGCCAGAGTTTCCAAAGCTTTCTACTCTTCACTAGAGACCGAATGTTCCGGAATTTTAGCTGACGGTAGGATTGTAAATGCTCAAGATCATGATTGTACCGTATTCTCAATAGAAAAAGCAGCTTTAGGGTCTCAGGACAACCCATTGACACCCTACGTTTCAGTAGCCTCCAACTCTTTGAAATTTGGGTCTAAGATCGTAATCGAAAAATATAAAGGTACAAAAATGCCCAACGGCAAATCTCATAATGGCTGTTTCGTAGTTGGTGATACTTGTCATACGTGTGAAGGTAAAAGTGATATCGATATCTACGCTTTTCTCAAATCCAATTATGAAAAATATTCTGGGGATTTGGATGGTAGTGCAGATTTTGTTCAAACTAACTGTACCCCTGGTAAATGGGTTTAAACTTTTACAAGGGTTTATCTAGCTACATTTAATATAATGCTTTATTATCAATAAATAAGTTTTTGCTTTAAACCAGAAAAAGTATGCTGGCTTATTTTACCAACTTGAAGAAACTACTTTTTGCTTTTAAAAACGCATTTTGGAGGATCAATTGAACTAAAAAGCTTCATATCTGATCGGCTATACATCAGAAGTAGCTTATTTTAATTTTTAAAATTAAATAACTAAAATCGATATACGGAAATTTTAAATATATCTCACTTTTGTGTGACTTAAATTTGTTCGTAAAACATTTAACTTTTGGAATATTATACTAAAAGTATTCAGTTTTATAAAAATTGAAGAGATGAATATGAAACTTATAAAACAATTACATTTTACTTACATTAATAGTGTACACCCTTTTAAAATAAATATATTTAATTATACACCAATATGAGAGAATATTTTTAGGATTATATTTAAAGTCATTTATTTTAATGCGTAAAATATTTTATTAAAAACTCAGCTATTATTATACACAGAAATTTCAGTATACTTTAGTACTAGATTAAAATATATGCATATAATAACAAAAACTAAATTTTAAATTAAAATAATAAAGTATTATAGGTTTTTGAAATTTTCATAGCTTATTTAATATATTTATATTATAAAATTAATCAGTATATACTTTTATAACATTTTTTTTAGATTTTAAATCTAAACGGTATATTTATTAAAGCTTTAATTGCTTTTTAATGCTTGATTTTATAGCTATTTACTTGGATAACTCTAAAGAGTTAATTATATTATTAAATTAAAAGATTGCTTAACTGTGTTTTAGTAGATTAAGTTTATAAAGTAAGTCTTTTTCTATAAATTGTTGCTATTTTTACATTTATACTAAATATAAATAAATAAAGACTAACTTTTAAAAATTATTTTTTTAATTATTACTAAATCTATAAAACTGTATAGTATAGTATAGTATAGTATAGTATTTATATATGCTATATTTTATATTATATAAAATTTTAAATTAAAATATTATAGCATAGTTAGTAGTTATACTAGTTTAGTAAAATAAAGCTGCATTGCTATAAATTAATACTATTTACTAAAATAATATAGTAGTTTTATATACTAAATTATTAAAAAATTTAAAATAGTTATCTTTAAATAATTTTATCCAAAGTTAAATATTAAAGCTGTTTTTAATATATACTAAGTATATATTTTATAGTATATTTAAATCCTCTTAAATATTAACTTTAAAATGTTTAGAATACTTAATAATTACTAAGTATATAATTAAATTTATAGTTTTAATTAGAATTATAAATGTTATTTTTATTTTAAATATTATTTTTATATTTATTTATTTAAATAAATAGCTTTTTTATATTTAAAGCTTATATTATTATATAATTCAATCTAAATTATAATCTAAATTAATATAATTAATAAAGGTAACATATACTTTTAAATATTTAATAAAAATATTTAAAATTAAAAATATTATATTAATATCTATTTTTTATTTTTTCAATTAATTTTTAATAGTATTTTATAAAAATAAAAGTATAGTTTTATAAATAATATATTTTTATATTATTAGATATAGTAAAATAAAAAAATTAAAATATACTTTTTTATATTTAAAAAGTAGTAATTTAAACTACTATATAAAATATAGTAGCTAAGTTATAATTTAGCTATTTTAAAATTTAAAATATTATTATTATTATTATTATTAATATAACTACTAAATTATATATATAGTAAATATATAGTTAAAAAATTATATTTAAAATAATAAAAATAAAATATATAAGCTTAATAGTTACTTTTAAATAATATAAAAAGTTATTTATTTTATTTTTCTAATTTTTAATACTTTTAATATTAAAATTTAGTTATTAGCTAGTTAAAAAATTAGCTATTATATTAACTTTAAATTTAAAAAATACAAAACTTTCTTTTTACTTATATTACTTAGCTATAATTTTAAAAAAAACTTTTTAATTTAATTAATAATATTGAATTTAGTATACTATTTTTTTAAATAGTTTAAATTAATAAAATTCTCTATTAGCTAAAAATTCAAATATAAAATTAGTTTTTAAAATATTATTATTTAAAGGTTATTTTTTATTTTTTATATTATGGCTTTTTTTAATATTAAATATAAAAAGTTATTTAATTATTTTTAATTATTTTTAATTAATTTTTGTTACTAAAATCTTAATAATTAAAAATATTATTTTTTTATTTTTATTTTACCAGATTTTAATAAAAAAACATAAATAACACTGTTATATATAATAAATATATATATTATTTAATAAAATATATTAATATTTGCTATATTATTATCTACTATATATTTTAGTATTATTTTAATATATATATATATATTATTTTTAATATATTTTTTAATATATTTTTTAACTAAAATTATACTTATTTAAACTTTTAGTTTTATTAATTTTTGCTATAAAAACTATTTATTAAATAATTTTAGTAATAAGTTTAAATATAATATTTAATAATACTTTGCTAAAAAAACTAAAATTAATTTAATAATTAATTTTTTTAATTAATATACTTTTACATTATAATAAGTAACATTAGTATTTATTAACTTTATTATATATATATTATATTATGTTTAAAATATTTTTATTTTTATTTTTATTTTTTTAGCTATATTTTTTAGAATTTATTTATATTATAAAGTAGTACTTTTTGAAATAATTTAATACTAATTTCACTTATTTTACTTATAGTATTAATAAATTACTACTTGAAAAACTGCTTTTAATTATTAGTATAATAGTAAAAATGCTTTATATATTACTTTTTTAGTATAAAAAACATTATTAAAATTATTAAAGCTATTAAAATATCTTAGTTTATAATTAAAATAGTTTAAAAATACTTGTATTTTTAGTTGTATTAAAAGTTAGTTATTTTATTATTTAATATAATAAATATTTAAATTTATATTGTTAAATACTTTAAAACTTTATATATTAAACTTTAAACTTTATTTAAAATATAAATAAATATTTGTTTTTATTATTTTAAAGTTTAATTTTTTATATAAATAATATATAAAAGTAATAAAATAAATAAGTTACACTTTTTTTATATATTTTTTATATAAAATAAAATAAAAATAAAAATATTTAAT
>JAWQFY010000257.1:0-39997 GCA_037055185.1 Capillidium rhysosporum | reverse complement strand
AAATTTTTTATTTTATTTTATTTTTAATTTAGTTTTAATTAATATTAAATTTTAATAAAATACTTAACTTATTATTACAATATTATAGTAAAACTTTATTTATTTTTTTTTATTTTTTTATTTTATAATATATATTAAAAAATTAGCTTTATATTTATATAATTATAAAGTTGCTACTATATTTTAAAAATAATACTATAAATATTTTGGGTATAAAAGTAATAAATATTATTTTTTTAAATTTAGCTATTAATATAAAATTAAAGTATTTACTAATATTTAAAAATATATTTAATTTTTAATATTAATTAGTAAAAAACTAATATACTATAATAATAATAGTAATTTAAAATAAGATAAAAATATATTAATATAAGCTTATTTTATAAAAGTTTTAAAAAATTAAATTAATATAAAAATTTTAATATTAAAAGTATATTAAAAATAAATAAATAAAATATTTAATTATTAATAAAAATATATAAATAATTGTATTTTATTTATATAAAAGCTATATAAATTTTAATATTTTAATTAGTTTTTAAAGTTAGTTATAATTTTAAACTAGCTATTTTTAAATAAGAAAATAAAATTAAAATAAAACTAATATATTAAATAATTATATCATAGTTATATTATTATTTAAACTTGTTTATATACTTATTAAAATAAAATCTATTGTATTTATTAATATAAATACTTAGATTTTAAGTTATATATTCTTTTAATATATTTAAATTTTCTATACTTTATATTTTAATAGTATAGCTTAAAAGTTTAATACTTATTTATTTAATAAATTATTTTATTACTTAATATATTGCATTTTAAATAATTAGATTTAATTTAAAATATTTAAGCTAAAAATTTAATAAAACTTTTTTTTAATTAGGAATTTTTTGCTTTAAATATTTAATATAAAGCTTTTTATAGAGATTTAATATATTTTTTTATACTAAAAAAGCAAAAATAGGTTATAATTAATAATAATAGTAAAAATAAGCTTTATACTTACTTTTATAATAACTTTATATAATATACTAGTTTTTAAAAAGCTAATAAATAAAAGTAAAAAAGAAAAATATATATATATTATTCAAAAAAATAAAAAGTAATATTTAAGTTAAAAGCTATAAGTTTTAATTACTTTATTAAACTATATAACTATTTATAAGTTTTTTAAAAATAGTTTTATTAATAGTTTTTATTATATTAAATTAGTAAAAATTTAAATATACTTAATATAAAAATATATAAAAAGAAAATTATTTTTTTTATCATATAAAAAAAGTAAAGTATAATTATTATAAACCTTTTTTTAGTATTTTTTTACTTTATTTAAAAGCTTACTAAATGTTTTAATTAAATTAAAAATTAAGTTATATATAATTTTTGCATAGTAAAACTAAATAAAAAGTAAAATACTAATATTTTTCTTATTATTATAATAGTATAAAAAGTAAAAACTATATACTTTATCTATAATTATATATTAAATTAGCTTAACAGTTTTTTAAATAAGCTTTTTAAAAAAATTTAAACTAAAACTATTTAAATTAATTTATATTTAATAGTAATATTGCTAAAATATTAGTAATAAAATTATTTTCAATAAATTATTTTCTATATAATTTTATACTTTTAAAAGCTTATTTTAAAAGTATTAAATTTTTTTAAACTTTTAAAATATAATTTTAAAAATTAATTTAGAATTTTTTTTTAATATTTATATTAAAAAACCATATAATTAATATTTATAATTTTAATTAAGCTAATATATATATTTTTTTTTTATATTATAAAGCTACAAAGATTTAAATTTTATTATTTAAATAATTAGCATATTTTTAAATATATTAACTTATATAGTAAAATTATATAAATATAAATATTACTATCTAAATAATATATATATTTATAAAAAAAACTTTTAAACTTTGCTAAAAAAAATAAAAATAAAGCTTTATTTATTTAAAATAGGCTTACTTTATTAGTATAAATTTTATTTAAATACTTTTATTTTAACATTTTAGTTTTTTTATATTTAAATTTAATACTTACTATTTTTTATAACTTAGTTATATATATATATATTTAAGTTAAAACTTATTAAAGTAAAGTGGTTTAAAATAAATAAATAAATAAATTAATTTAAATATTTATTATTTAATTTATTATAGCTTAAATATACTTAATTTTAATAAAAGTTTTTTTATAGTCTTAAAGTTAAAAATTTATAGTAATTTATATTAATATTAATAGCTTAATTAAAAAAGCAGGTATAAAAAAACATAAAAAATATTTTTATTTTTAATATATAAATTAAAAAGTTTATAATTTTTTATTAAAAGTGGAAAATATTATATCTTTAACTTAATCTTTTATATTTTTTATATTTGAATTAATAATAAATTTTATTAAAAGTAAATATTTTTTTTTCTTTTTTACAACTTATATTAAGTTAGAAATTATTTGCAATATTTTAAAAAAGGTAGACTTTAAATGCTATTAAGTTAAATTAATATAAATTTGCTCTAATAGAAAATTTTGATTCAGTAAACTTGCTTTTCTTTAATAAAATATATAGTTAGCTAAGCTAAATACATATTCTTAAAATATAAGAGAGGGGATAGTTTTCAACTAATTTAACAATATACTCTATTTTTTAAGTATTTGTATAGAGGTGTATTTAAAGTTAATAAATAATAACTTTTTGATTAGTTATAGAAGTTTTAGGTACAGTCTATAAATAAGTTGATTTTTTTATATTTGTACTACTTAATGATATAAATACATCAAAAATTAAAATATTAATAAATTTTGATATACCTTAATAGAGTCAATAGAATTGGTAGTATACTATGCAATTTGTTTGTGACATAAACTTTATCTAAAAGATAAAGGTGATGTTATTTCATTTTGATCCAATAGGTTCTATTTCAAACTCAAAATACGTCATAGAAAATTTTTTAACTAATTAAAATCGATTACGTCCAAGTTCGAACCTAAAATTCCAAAGTTCCTTAATTCGATTTCGAACAGTTTGCTATTAACAACTTTTAAACATTTTTTAGATTGAGTGATAGGAATTGAAGAATGAAGTTAATTATAAATTTATGGGTCGTACTAAGTGTTGTAGTGAACATAGTTTTCAGTGCTAAGCCAACAGTTTCTAATTTAGAAAACGTTAAATTAGTACGAAATTTAGTGTTGACCGAACCTACCCAAGTGAAAGAAGTTATTCAAGTAGTAGTTAAGAATGTAGGTCCCAAACCTATCTCCACCTACGAATTGTTAGTTCCTGAATATAAATTAGCAAAGTTAAGTTATATGGTAGCTAAGTTAAAAGTTGATAAATCGGAATTGGAAATTAAAAAGACTTTATTCGATACCATCAGGTAAACCAATTTAATATTAAAAGTTAATATCTGAACTTATTTATTAGAGGGGTACAACATTATGCTGTAAATTTAGGACAACCTTTACTAAGCGAGCAGAAAGTAGTGCTCAGTATCCAGACGGTATACTTGAACATGACAGTTAATCTACCAAAGCTAGTAAGTCCAGTACACGAAGCTAAGTTGGTATATGAAGATAATTTATATTTCAGCAGCCCATACCCAACTTTAGAGCAAAAAACTTTATTCAAGTAATTACTTCTTTTTTTTCATCTATTTATACTTACAAACTTTTTTATAAAAGGCTATCTAACGATAGAAACCTCGAGTATACAAAAGAATCACCAGTCACTTACAAGTCAGACAAATCCCAATTGGTCTACGGGCCTTTTAACGACATCCAAGCTAACTCTTTCAAACCGGTGAAGGTACAGTTCAGTTACAACCGACCTTTACTGTACTCCAACTCAGTTAAAAAGATAATTTATTTATCCCATTGGAGTGACGGTTTAAGTGTTGAAGAGCACCACGCTATCACCAACTTATCACCCGGGTAACCTTTTTAACATCAGTTTATTTTTACTAACTTTTACTTGAAATAGATTAAAAGGTGAGTACTCACAGGCTGTACACCGTATGTTTAAACAGCAAGGAAGACACAACCACTTCGTTGAAGATTTGACTCTTAAAGTACCAAAGTTAGCTTCAGCAGCTTACTACCGTGATGAGATCGGTAACGTTTCTACTTCGAACTTCAAAGATGGGACCAACTTCTCCCCAGCTACCTTCGAAATTAAGCCGCGGTACCCTATCTACGGTGGGTGGTCTTACACTTTCTACTTCGGGTACCACCTACCTTTAACTGCTTACCTACAGACCGTCGATTACCGAAAGTTTAAATTTGCATTACCCGATTTAGATACTTTTAAAAATGTAGCGAGTAACAAGTTGGAGTTCCACATAGTTTTACCGGAAGGTGCTAGGTACCAAACATTTTTTTAATTATAGGTAAAGTTCTATTTACTTAAATTTGTTTATATTTAGTGATGTTCATTTACCCGAACATATCGGTGAACAGTTTGACCAGGTTAGTGTAGAAACTACCTACTCCTACTTCGATACTGTAGGTAGAGCTACTTTAGTATTAGTCAAAGCGAATACCGTAACTGACAACTGGCCTAGTATTGAGGTAAAATTAGATTAACTGTTTAACTGTACTCTAAATTTGTATTTTAGATCGAATATACTTTAGAACCTTACCTTCTGTTGTTGAAACCAGCAGCAATAACTTTAGCTCTCTTCTTAACTTTCCTAACCGCTATGGTACTTACTCGTATCACGTTCCGATCTGAAACTACTCCAATTGTAGTAGGAAAGAAGAACAAGCATTAAGAATTAAATTTTTTAATTAGGATTATAAAATATTACTATATATTAAATTGTTTTTTTTGAAATTGTTAGTTTGAATTAAATTTATTAAAAGATAGATTTACAGTTGAAATTAGTTAATGAAAAAATAATTTATATAAAAGTTAAGAATGAGGCATTAACTATTTTAATAATCTAAGGTAGGCAAAATTAGTTGTAACGAAAGAGACGATACCACCTACATTTTACCTTACTTTCATTAAAGTATTTGAATAAGTTTTTGAAACTGTAAGAAATCGATTTGATCAGTTTAAGTTAAACATTAAGTTGAAGTTTGCCTTAATAATGTCGATAAGTTCAGTAGAAGTATTTCTAATTTGATATAGTATTACTTTTAATTAAAAACGAACTTTTTAGAAAGAGATTCGGTTGTGCAAATAAAATAAAATTATTCTCTTTTAATTTGTAAGTTTAAGTCGTTGAAGTAAATCAATTACTTCAAACTATACAGTAGAATAATATTTATAGAGTTTAGTTTACAGAAGTTCTAGTTTTGGTAGTAATTTATTTGAAATATTTTAAAAAGTTTCAAAAAGGCACAGTTAATTAAATTTAAGTTAATCTGTGTACCCATTAGAAATTTATTTTAAATTCCAAGTAAAAAAAATTTCGAATTTGAGTATAGGTACTTAAACTAATTAATAATAAATAGAGTAGTATATCTGGATTACCAATTTGATTATCGATCGGTTTTAAAAGATAAAGTAGATCGCTGAAACGTTAAAGTAGTATAATTTGATGTAAGTAAATAGTTCCAAAAATGTACCATATTTACTACAGTTATTTAAGTTAAGCCTACTTTAAAATTAACTTCGTTAAAGCTTCTCCCATCTATCAGTATCCTTTTTAACAAAACTTATAAATTATATTACCATTTACTTTCGTGTACACGGACGGTAACTTTTTAAAATTTTTAATTGACCACTCAACTGTATTATTTACCTTTGTATAAACACCTGTTATTTATATTCGGCATCAAAGTTCCTATTTTCCCAATTTCTAATTGTGTAAAATTAATTTTAACGTAAACTACATCATCTAATTAAGAAATACTATTAGCTTAAAAGCTTAAAATTCCATTTCGACATGTAATTTAACTTTTTTGACCTATACTTTAACGTACCTAATTCTTAACGTAACTACTTTCCTATCCGAACCATAACTTCTTTGTTTTATACACTTCCATTCCCATTTAAATTATTCACTTAAAATTACGATTTATAATATTTTCCAAATTTTAAAAAAAAGCAAGCTATTAAAATAAAAATAAAAACTAAATTTTAAAAATTAACCAATTTAAATTAATTTTTCATTAAAAATAAAGTATAATTAGTTCATTTATTATTATTATTATTTATTTCTAAAAAGTTAAAAAATTATAGTTAATAATGAAGTGTTCCTTAAAACATCCTTTAAAATTTAATTCTTATCTAAACTTATATATTTTTTTATAAGTTAATTTAAATTGTATTTTTAGCTTGTAAAGTTAGCTTAGAAAATCTTGTAGTAAGTTACTGTACAAATAAGTGTACAGTGTAGATAAACATTCTTTTTTTTTAATAGTAACCTTGAAAATCTCAACAGCAAAATTAAAAAGTAAACCTAAAAGGCTTGTTTTTTTAAGTTAGTAAAAAATCAAATATAATTATAGTATATAGAATATTTGGTATTAAAAGATAGTTAATTATATTTTATCAACTTTATACCTTGTTCAAGTTTATAATTTTTATTTAGTATTTTATTTTACTAATCTTTATACTTTACTACAATATATAAAATTTTATTCTTATTGTTTTAATATTTTTAAAGTAGATAAATTTTAACAATAAAATGTATAAATATTCTAAGCTTATAAATTTAAAGTAAATATATTAAGTTTAGCTATACAATATAAAAATATTAAATTTAAATTATATAAAAATCAGATATATTAAAAAAATATTTAAAATTTAGTAAAATTAATATATATATAATTTTCTAATTTAAAATAATAAAGTTACTATTATATTTTATTAAAAACTCAATTTAATAATAAGCATATTAGTTTTATTATGCTTTCAAATTAAAATCAAGTATTTTAATTAAGTATAAGCTTAAATAAAAAGCAAATACTTTAGTTAATTATAAGCTTAAATAAAAAATAAAAATTTTAATTACTTATAAGCTTAAATAAAAAGCAAATATCTTAATTAATATATATACTTAATTTAAAAATAAGTATATAAAATTTATTATATAGTTAAGTTGAGGCTAAATGCTTTAGCTTAGTTATACTTTTAGATTTTAAAATATACTATAAAGTAATATAAAAATTAGATATAAAAAAGTTTATTAAAATAAAAAAATTATATAAGTAGTTTATTTTAAAAGTTGCTAAATAAGTAAAATTGTAGTAAATATTACTTTTAAAGTATATTATATTGCTAAAAAATTGCATAATATATATATATATATACTTATATAAATAATATAATAATTATATAGTTAAAAAGATTTAAATAAAGCTTTACTTTAATAGTAAAATTATATTATAGACTTTTAGAAAAATAACTTTAACTAATAATAATTATAGAAAATTAATATTAATATAAAATTAAAATAATAAGTATTTTAGCTTAATATACTAATTAAAATAGCATATTTTTAGCTTAAAATATAATATATTTAAATTTATATTATAATTGCTTTTATTTTTTTAATTATATTAATATTTAAAATTATTTATATATAATATAAAACTAGCTTACCAGTTCTACTTAATAAGTATTTTTTAGCTTATTTATATAAAAATTTAGCAATTTTTTTTTAATAATTTAACTAGTAAAAACTAAATAATATATATATATATTATTTTATTTTAATACTCTTTTTTAACAAATAAAAATCATTTTATAAATATAATTAATTATTATATATTTATTTTTTTTACCTTTCTTTTTAGCTTTATTAATTTAACAAAATAATTTTTTATAGCTATTTTTTATTTTTTTAAATTTAACTATTTTTTTAAAACTTTAATAAAAATATATTAAATAAATATATAATAATAAATAAAAAAATAATATAAAATTTTATTATAAAATATTTTTTCTAATATTAAATATAGTTTTTTTAAATTTTTTTTTCTTTTATATATATATATTATTTTAAACTTATTAGATTTCATTTTAAGTTTTATAATATAAATATAATAATTTTATTATAAAAAATTAATTATTAAAATAAAAATTTAAAAATAACAAAAATAATAACTTTATATAAAAAAAAACTTTATAAATATTATTCTAAAATTAGTTTTAGTAAGCTAAATATATATTTAATAAATTATAATTTTAAAAAAATTAAAAAAATAAAATTTAAATTAATTTTTTTACTCTTATTAATTAATTTATAATATTTTTAATTTTTTTACCTTTTTTAAAATTAGCATTAAAAATACTAATTTAATAAAAATTTTTTCTATTTTTTTTTAAATAAATTTATAAAATACTATATTCATTTTAATTTAAAAATTTTATTTTTTAATATTTTTATTTTTTTATAAAATATTTTATTTAAATACTTTTTTTAAAGTAATTTAGCTATTAGAAAATCTAAGTTATTAATTTTAGTATTATAATAAAACTAAATTAAATAAATTTTTTTATTATCTTATTTTTAATATATATTTTTTAATTTATAGCTAATAAAAATTTATAATACTTTATATATATAGATTTAAAAGATTTTATTAAACTAAAACATATATATTATTTCTAATTTTATTATAATAAAAAAGTAGTTATAACTATAATATTAATAAATATATAATTTTATATACTTTTTATACTTTTTATTATTATAGCTTATAAAAATTATAATATAAATAATAATATTTTTATTATATTAGCTATAAATTTTATCTTTTATAACTTATATTAAAAATAAAATAAGTATTTATAAAATTTATATATATATATTAAAATAAACTATTAATTCATTTTTATATTCAGTAGAGTAAATATATATATTATAATAAAACTAAATAGTAAAATTTATAAAAGAAAAAATATATAGCAAAAAATAAAAATAAAAATAACTACTTAAAAATAAAAAAGTTATTATAATATAAACTTAATTTTATAATTGTAATAATTACTTTAAAAATTATTTTTACTCAAAATACTATTATTATAAAATTGTTTAATTTAATATAATTATATTTTATATTTGAATTAAAAATAAAAAACTAGAAAAAACTTAAATAATCTTTATGGTTTAATTATAAAAATTAAAAAATAAAGTAAATTTTATTTAAATATTTATTTAAATAATAAAAATATAATATTATATTTATATACTATTTAAAATAAGAAAATAAATAAATATAAATATATTTTTTATAATAATTTAGAAAAAATTAGCAGCTAAGCTTTTTTATACTTTATATTTTATTATTTTTAATCAAAATTTAATAGTAATAAAACAAAATAAATAAAGTATAAATAATAATAATAATATTAACTATAATATAATTATAAATATTTTATATTTTAAAATAAAACTATACTATTTTAACTATTATATTAAGTTTAATTACTTTTTTATAAATACAATAAATAATTTTTCTTTTTAAGCAACTTATTAGTAGATTAATTATCTTTAATATACTATTTTATTATAAACTTATCTTTTTTTAATATTTAATATAAATTATACTATTTTACTTAATAAAGTTTACTTGATGCTTTTAGAAATAAATTATTATTATATTATTAATTTTTTTTTTTAACTTTAAATAATCTTTTTTATATTTTATAATATAGTACTATTATAATATATTTTTAAAATTTTAAATTAATACTAGGCTAAATTACTTTATTTTAACTTGATTATATAATAGAACTAAAGTATTTAATTTTAATTTAAATATATAATAAAACTATTAAAAGCTTTTAAAAATTACATATTAGTATTCTAACTATATAAACAATTATTTATTAAAATTATTATTAGCTTAGATTAAAATACTAGTAAAAATTTGCTTTTTTGAGAAAATTAAATAAATACTAGATTTTCTATAGCAAAACTTAAGTAAAAATCTAATTTTTATAAATATTTAATTTAAAAATATAGTAAAATATATTTTTTATATTTAAAATTTTTATAAATATTTAAAATTTAAATCTTAATACTAATTAAAAATAAATAAATATTATTTAAAAATAAAAAATAGATATAAATATGTTTTTAAAGCATATTTTCTTCTATATTAACTACTATTTTTAAAATTTTTAGCCAACCTGTATTTAAAATTAGTGAGGAATTTTAAATTTTTTTATAAAAATAAATTAATTTGGAATTGCATTATTGTAATTTTTAAAAAATACAAATATATTAGTGATTTTCTTTATATTGCCATGAATAGTAAATGTTTATGCTAAAAATATTTAAAGCCTAGCTAAAGTTTTATCTAGTTGCTCTTTGTCATCTAAAGATATTTTCATTATAAATCTTAAATAGTGAGTTTAACAGCAAGTTAGTTCCCGAAGTTATCGAAATATCCTGTGATGTACTTAATATAAAAGTTATCCTCAAACTGTAGTTGATTAATTAGTTGTTTGATAGTAAGATGAGTTAACTAAGGTAGTGCCTTATTGATCCTTTAAGCTGTGTATGATAATTTCAATAGCACCTAGCAAATTGGTGCATAATGAATAGTCATTTTTAAATTTAAGAGCTTTGATATCGATAAATGTAAAGCGGATAGTTTTACTAGATATACGTTGGAGATCCATATCAGTAAATTCTACCCAAGATATAAACTATATTCCCAATATATAGTGTTCGTATCACTCCTATATACCATAGCCATCTCTAATTGAATCATCTGTATAAAAATATAATTTTAATTTAGGTTCGCTTTTTAGTTAATACATGCTTTATTAGCCTAAAATTTCTTTCGGTTTATTATTAAGACTATTGATTTAACGTTCCATACCTTCCTGATACTTTCTGAACAACTTTAGGATGTAATGGTAAATAATGGGATGGATTTAGTACAAGTTTCCTTATCTACCAGTCCTGTTATAACTTCCTGTAAATTCATAGCAAATAAATTTCTTAGAAGCCTGTCGAAAATTTGGTTAAGTATTAATGTTTATATCTGGTTTTTATCTTTAATAAAATCGATTAAATTTTGGCCTTGTTATAATCGGATAACGTTTCTTTCTGATAACTAATTCATATATATTATTTATTACTATAGCCGTTAATTTATTACGTACAAACTTTCTTATAGCTATAGTAACTGATTTATTTCACGTACTGAGGTTTCAAGTTGTTGGATCGAATTAAGAGTTTAGATTTCTAACTTATCAATTTTGTATTCAGTTAGAGAAGCCGAATAAATTTAATTCATTAATTAAATTGAATAATAGTCTTCCAAGCGATCTTATATAACGTATATGTTCCTATCACAGATTGAAAGTTTAAGTATTTAATACGAAAGTGTTAAGTTTAATTTCGATTTGCTTCTCAATAAACTTAAACCTTAGAAATATAAAAGGTATTGAATTTGAGGGCCATCTTTCTTAAAATACTTATGGAATTCATTTAAACGACTTGCTAATTTAAATCTTAATGCTTTCTGCTCATCCATCTAAATTAACATAAAATGTTTATAATGTTGAATCGTAATGCTTATAGTTACCTAAAATTTTAATAATAGCGATGTGATACAAAATAAAAATCATTTGCTCTTTATACGTGAAGCTTTACAAAATTTTAATTGATAAGTATAGTATAACTACTCCTTGATAGTTTCTTTTAGACCCTCTTAACTTGCTGGGTTTGTCACTATTTATAAATTGAAAAAATGAAGCTGTTCGATTTTGTGTTGCCTTTTGTTGAGCATTTTTTCTAATAAATTTTATACAAAAAGCAATAGGATTTAAGGATAATTTCGGGTTGACTATTAAGCACATTGATTGAATCTAAAGAACAATTTAAAAAAAGTTTCGATTGAAATTACTAAAAGTTGGCTTACAACCTTTAGAATACATAATTAATAAATAGAAGATAAACTAGATGTAAGTAAAATGCACTTGGTTATAACTAATAAATTTAGTTTTTATAGATATAATGTTAAGAAATTTAAAAAGTAGCTTGAAGCCAAAGGTTAGATTGAATAGATGTCGGACTCAACTGATCCAAAATATCTTACCTAAATATATACCAACAACCAACTTAAACAAATCGGTCTCAACTCAGATAAATTTTGTTAGAAGTTATGCAGCAACTCCCGTTGAAAAAGTAGGTGATATTTTACCTATCGATAAGATTCGTAATTTAGCAATCATAGGTAACTAAATTAGTTAATATAGTTTTTTTTAAAATAAAAATTAGCTCACGTCGATCATGGTAAGACAACTTTAGTTGATTGTTTGCTTAAACAATCGGGTACACTATCCGCTTTACAAAATTCATCAGTTCGAGTTATGGATAGCAACGATTTAGAAAGAGAGCGTGGTATCACAATTTTATCTAAATGCACATCTATTAAATTTAAGGATCACCGTATCAACATTGTGGATACACCTGGGCACGCCGATTTCGGTGGTGAGGTAGAACGTGTACTTTCCATGGTAGATGGCGTTGTTTTAGTTGTAGATGCCACCGAAGGTCCTATGACCCAGACTAAATTCGTATTGCAGAAGGCTTTGCAGCGTGGGTTGAAACCTTTGGTAGTATTGAATAAAGTTGATAGACCTTCTTCTAGACCTAGTGAAGTTGACAGTGAGCTTTTGGATCTATTCTCCACTTTAGGAGCCGATGACAGTCAATTAGAATATCCTATCATATTCGCTTCCGCCAAGGAAGGTTGGGCAGTTGCCGATCTAGTCGATGACAAAAAGGGTATGACCCCGCTATTAGAGAAGATGTTGGAGTATGTCCCAGCTCCCCAGGCTGATAGGGACCTTCCTTTCAAAATGCTGGTAACCCAATTGGAATCCAATACTTTCCTAGGTAAATGCTACCTTGGTCGAGTTCACACTGGTCAGATCAAGGTTGGTGATCCCATAAAATGCTTGAGTCCTGAAGGTGAAGTTGTTGAAGATGGCCGTGTCACCAAAATTTTCTTACAGGTGGGTTTGGATAAGGTAGTCGTAGATTCAGCTGCAGCCGGCGATATTGTAAGTATCGCCGGTTTAGCTAAGGCTGGTGTCAACGCCACCTTATGTAATCCAGAGTTAAGTGAGCCTTTAAAAGCTCATCACATCGACCCACCCACTGTTTCTATGGTCTTTGCTGTTAACAGTTCGCCGTTGGCTGGTACTGAAGGTAAGATGTTGACTTCCACTGTCATTGGTGAACGTCTGAAAAAAGAGGCTGAAACTAATGTAGCACTTCAAATAATTGACAACGGTAACGCCGGTTTTGAAGTACGTGGTCGTGGTGAATTACAATTAGGTGTTCTTATCGAAACTATGCGCAGAGAAGGTTTTGAACTTTCAATTTCCCCACCGCGTGTTGTGTACAAAAATGAAGGTGGTGAAGTTTTAGAGCCTATTGAAGAAGTCACTATTGACGTCGAACATGCTTACACTGGTATTGTGATCGAGAAGCTTTCCAAGAGAAAAGGTGACCTTAAATCCTTTACCGAATCAGGTGATAAAGCTAGATTACTACTCCAAGTGCCTACCAGAGGTTTACTAGGTTACTCTGCCGAATTTAAGAACGATACTCACGGTCAAGGTGTACTGAACCACACTTTCCACAGCTACGAACCTTTCAAGGGGCCTCTAGAACGGGCACGTAAAGGCTCCCTGTTATCCACCGCCAAAGGTGAGGTTACTTCCTACGCTGCTAACTTGATGGAACCCCGTGGTAAACTTTTCGTCACCCCTGGTATGATGGTTTACCCAGGTATGGTAGTTGGCGAGTACAACAAGGACGACGGTGATTTAGACGTTAACCCCTGCCGTCTCAAGCAGGTAACCAACATGCGTACCGTGATCAAAGATGAAAACGTCCGTCTGACTACTGTCAAGCCTATGAGTTTGGAAGAGATCATTGCCTACGTCCAATCTGATGAAATCGTAGAAGTTACTCCTACCAGCTTAAGGCTACGTAAGGCACACCTTGACCCTGCTAAACGTAAGCAAGCCGCTAAAAACAACATGTACCTGTAAGCATAGCTTTTTTGAATTTAGGTGAAGGAGTTGTAGAATTTATATAAGTATTTAAACTTTTTAATAAATTTTTAGGTTTATCAGTTATGTGTATATAGATGTAAAATCTTTAATTATATATGATAGTAAAATTTTTATATTGGTGTATTCAATTACTTTTAGAAAAATATAGATAAATTTTAAACTAAATCATAATTTAACTATAAATTATTGCTCTAAAAATCTAAATCCCTAAAGCTTTTGAATATATTTTGTAGTAGCTAAATATAATAATATTTCTATTAAAATATACAGTATTCAACTTGATTTCTAACAATAGGAATAAATTAAAATTTTAATTAATTAAAAGTTAATTTATATTTAATAAAGTTTATTAAATAGTTATAAACTTTATTTAGTTAACAGTTTATAAAATCTTCTAGCCTAGGTATATCTACAATATTATAAGAAAGCAAATTTGGAAGAGAGCAACAGTAATAAGAAACAATTTAAAACTAAATTAATAGTAAAACTATACAAATAAGTTGAAAAATTATATAGCAATATAAAAGTAAATAAATTTATTTAATAGATAATGATTTTAAAAGTAAATGATAGATACTAGCTATTAAAAATTATAAACTAGTATATAAAAGAGTATATATATTATATATACTATAATAGTAGCTAAAATTTTATCTTAAAATCTTTTTTTTATTAGAGTAACATTTTTTATTTTATTAAATATATATTTTATAGGTTAGTAAATAATTATTATAATATTATAAGTAAAAATTATACTAAATAATATACATTTTTTTAACAATTAATTAATATTATTTAATAATTTATTTTTAATAAAATATGTTTTTTTACTAATAACTTTTTAAACATTTAACTTTTAAATAACTTTTTGTATTATTATTAATTTTATTTATTTATTATTAAATTTTATTAGCTTAAATTATATTTATTAATAGTATATTAGCTATTTACTATATATATGCTTATAAAATTATTTATATACTAAGCTTTTTCTAAAAAAAACTATATTAAAAAACTATATTACTAATTAAGTAAGAGCTATAATAGCTAAAAATAATAATTATAATAAATATATAATTTTATAGCTATAGTGTAAGCTTTTACAATTATAACTATTAATATAAAATGCTATAATATTATTAAAAATTTAAAATAAAATATAAGTTAATAAAAAGAATAAATAAATTTAAATAAATTAGATAAAATAGTTAAATAGCTACTATAATAGCATAATTAAATAAATAGTTAATAATGTTAAGCTAGCTATTTAAAAAAGTTTAGTAAATAAAATAAACTATTTAAATATATATAATATAATTTAAATTTTTTAGCAGATTATTAAAAAAAAATATTATATAGTTATAAAAAAACAGTTATTAAAAAAAGATTAACTTTAAGCTAAAATAATATTATAAAATAAATTTAAATAATAGTAAAGCTAAAAATTATAAAAAATAACATAAAACTATTTTTAAAGTAGTAATATTAAATATATAACTTAATAATATATAAATACTTATACTAGCTATTAAAAATAAAAAGTTTTAGCTTTAAATATATAATAAGTTAAAATAAAGAAAAAAAAGCTTTTTTTTTAGTCTTATTCAGTTTAAAAAGTATTTATAATAAAAGTTTTCTTTTTACTATTAATATATATTTTTATATTTAAAGTTTATAAATATAAGCATTTTAAGTTTTTAAAAGTATAGTTTTTTTTTAAAATATTATACTAAATTTAAAAATAAAATTAAAGTAAATAAAATAGCTATAAAAAGATAAATATATTTATACTAAATTATTTAATAAGTTAAAGCTATAAATAATTTAAATTAAATTATAAAATATTAAAATAATTAATATTAATTATAATAAATTTAAATAATAATAAAATATTATAATAAATATATTATTTATTATTAACTTAAATTTACTTAAAAGAAAAACTTTATAAATTTTTATAGTTTTATATTAATTTTATATATTTTATAATAAGTTTAATTTTTTTTTAAAAGTATTATTATTAGTAATTTTTATATAATAATTAATATATTTTTATTAATATATTTAGCTAGTAATTAATTTAATTATTGGTTTAATTTTTTTTTATAAAACTAAGATATAAGTATAATTATATTAATAAAAAACATTTATATTTTGATATATAAATTTGCATTAAAAATATAGCTATAAATTTAAATATATATTTTTATAAAATAATTAGTACTTTAATAAATTTATAAAGATAAAGTATAAATTAATTTATATTTATAATTTAAATATACAAAATACATTATATAATATAACAATTATTATACTAATAATTTTAAAACATAATTGATATTTTACTTTAAAAAATTAATTTAAAAAAAATCTAGTTAGTAAAAGTTTAAATTTAGGAATTTTCTAATTTTAAGCATTTATTAATTAAAGTTACTTAAAATTTAAAGCTTAATTTAAATTAATATAATTTTTTTACATTTTTTAAACTTTGAAAAATGTAAAAACAATAGCTAGGTAAAATTTACTTTTTCTATCTTTCAAATATATAAATCCATAGGTACTTAAAAAATGAATATTTTTTGAATTATATAGATGAGTAGCAGGTATTACTAATTTCAAAATTAAAATACATATAAAAAATGATTAACAAAATAAAAATACCTACTTAAAACCTGAGTTTTAAAAAAAAACATTACTAACTCTTGAGTTAGATGGACCTGTTGAAACTAAAATTAAAAATTGGTAATAGCATATTTTATTTGCTGTAAAGCTTTTATCAAATATTATAGGATATTTTAACTTTAGAGCAAATCAGTTTATTTCAATAATTGTTTTGAGAAACATTTTTAAGGAACATTTGTTTACAAATTACTTAGTGCTTTAAATTTAGAGGAAATTTTACAACTTTATGGTAGAGAGCACAGCAAGAGAGTATGCGAATGTTCTTCAGGAACTTCCCAAAGAGTACTGGGATTACGATGAAATTGATTTAACTTGGGGGTAAATTTATTTAATTATATTTTCTAATAATACCAGTGAACAAGATAATTATGAGATTGTTTCCAAAGTAGGTAGAGGAAAATACTCAGAGGTTTTTGAAGGGGTTGTAGCTAAAAGCTATGAGAAATGTATTATTAAAGTGTTGAAGCCAGTTAAAAAGAAGAAGATAAAGCGTGAGATTAAAATTTTACAGAATTTGGCCGGAGGTGTAAATATTATTACACTCTTAGATATTGTTCGTGATCCTATTGTAATTTTTTATAAAAGCAGCTTGATGTTAAAAGTAACTAGGTTAAAACTCCTGCTTTGATTTTTGAATATGTAAACAACCAAGATTTCAAAATTTTATATCAGAGATTTAATGATTACGACATTAGATACTATATGTTTGAATTGCTTAAGGTATTTTTAAATTTTATTGTAGCTAATTTTTCACAGGCTTTAGATTTTTGTCATAGTCGTGGCATTATGCATAGAGATGTGAAGCCTCATAATGTCATGATTGACCATGCTAATCGCAAAGTAATTTTAATTCTATCTTCAGTAACTTAGATTTTAGTTGCGGCTTATTGATTGGGGCTTAGCTGAATTTTACCATCCCGGAACTAGTTATAATGTAAGAGTCGCATCACGATACTTCAAAGGACCCGAACTTTTAGTCGATTTCCAGCAATACGATTATTCTTTAGATATGTGGTCAACTGGTTGTATGTTGGGTAGTATGGTAAAAACTATATGCTATTTATTTTGTAGCTAATAACTAATTTATTTAAGATTTTCCGAAAAGAGCCTTTCTTCCATGGTAATTTGAATTTTAGTTTTAAATCTAATTTTTTTAGGATCTGATAACTACGATCAATTGGTTAAAATTGCAAAAGTGTTAGGTACCGATCGTTTACTGACATATATAGCAAAATATGACATTAAGCTTGATTCTAAATACGATCATATTCTTGGAAGGTACGAAAAATCTCACACAATTTATTAAAATTTTAAAGGTACCCTTGCAAACCCTGGAACCAGTTTATTACTAATGAGAATCAGCATCTTGTATCAAATGAAGCTATAGACTACCTCGACCATTTGCTCCGTTACGACCACCAAGTAATTATTTAGATTCTATCGTCATTAACATAAGCAGGAACGTTTAACACCCAGTGAGGCAATGGAACATCCCTATTTTGAGCCAATTCGCAACCCTGCTAGCTCTGTCAGTGATAATGATGCTTAAATAAACAAGTTATACAATAGAAGACTCTTCAGATATGTTTTTAGAAAAACTAGTTTAATGCTTGAATCTTGCCTTTCAAACTACAAATGATACTCTAAGAAAGGTAATATTATCTTATCTATCAAAATCACCCAAACTATGTTAACCACTTAAATGCAATATTTTTTCTATCTAGAACAAAGTAGCTTTCTTTTAATAACTATCATTGCCTAATTTAACTAATTACTAATGTTTTGGTAGTACTTTTACATTAATAGCTAAATGAACTTAGTAAGCATGAAAATAAAATACTTTTATTTAATTATTTTCATATATAAATCTAACTTATTTTTATTAAAAATTATTTTAAATAATTTATAGCTATTTTTACTATTATATTGTTAAATTGTAATTTATTTAATCATTTCAACTTTTATATCTGAATACTTATATATTATTAAAAATGCAAATGTAAAAAGTATTATAATTTAAAGTGTATAAATGCTTATTAAAATTTATGTAAAAAAATAAAGTAAATTTTAACAGCTGTATATATTAATTAAAAGTTTGTTAACATAATATTAAAATAGAGTTTATTAATTTAATGAATAAAATCTTAAAAGTAAAAAATATTTATATTTAAATACTAATAAATATTTTTAGTTAAAAAGCATTAATTTGAAAAATTATACTTTAAAAAAGATATATATTAATATATTTTAATATTAAAAAACAACTTTTTATATAATAATAAATATTCAAATTTTAACTTTTATTTTATTTTTTATTTTTATATATTTTTTTATTAATATATTATTATATAAATGACTTTTATTATAAAATATACATAATAAATATAAGAGTATTTATCTTATTAATATTATTAGCTTTTTTTTAAATAAAATTCATATACTATATATATGTAAAAGTAATTTAATAAAATAAAATAAGTATATTTTTAATTATTATATTATAATTTTAATAAAAAAAATATTAAGTTGATTAAACTTTAAATAATTTTTTAAACTAAATTACAATTAAATTAAATTAAGAAAAAATATTAGAAAAAGCTTAAAAAAAGAAAAAAATAGCTATTAATTACTAAATAATAAAAAGAAAAAATGCAACTAATTTAAAATTTATAAAAAAGAAAAAACAAGTAGTAAATTAGCTTTAAATTAAAAAAACTTAGCTTAATAATTTAACTATTAGTAATAATATTTAAATAAAAAAATAGTTAATATATTAAGTTTTAAAAAAGTTTAAAATGAAAAACAATATTTAAAAAAAAATCAACTTTATTAAAAAAAACTATTTTATCTATATATAATTAAAATATTTATAAAAGTCAATTTTTAATATTAATAAACTAGCATTTTACTAAACTATATATTTAAATAATAAATTTAAAAATATTATAAGATACTATTTTAGTATTTAATTTTATAATATATATATTTATTAAATTAAAATTAAAATAAAGTTTATTTTTATAGCAAAATATTAAAAATATATATAACAAATATATAAATAGCTAATTTTTATTATAAAAATCAATAATAAAAAATTAAGCTAATATAATTAACTAAAAATAAATAAATAAGTTTATATTTATTTATTTTTAATATATTAAAAAGCTAATAATATTTAATTTACTTTAATAAAATCTATAAATAAATATAAAATAATATACTTAATTTTATTAATAAGCTTAATATAATATATTATTAAGCTTTGCATTTTAATATAATATTATTACTTATAATAAAATTATTTAAATAAATATAAATTTAATTTGCAAGTATAATATATATTATACTATAAATAGCTATATTATTTTTATTAATAGCTAATTTTAATTAAAGTAAGCTTAAAAATATAAAATTTATATATTTAAATTTTACTAGTTAGCTTTTTAAAAATGTAAAACTAAAATAAGTAAAATATTATTATTTTTAACTATAATACTAATTATATCTTAAAAATGTAATTTTAATATTTAATATATTTAAATAATAAAAAGTATAAATCTAAATTAAAAAATATAAAGTAGTTTATATTTTGTTTTTATTAAAATTATAAATTCTAGCTATTTTATTTAATAAATATATAAACTTATATTATATTTTAAATTTATATTTATAGCTTTTATTTTTTAATATTATTAAAAGTTAATTATTTTTTAATTTTATAGTTATACTTATTATTATAAATATATATTAAATAATATAATAGTATTTTAATAGCTTAATTATATATATATTTATAATATATAAAAATTTATAAAACTTACTGTTAAATTAAGTAAAAAATAACTTTATTTTATAATTTTAATTATATAACTATACTAATATTTACTAAAAAATAACTAAAAAAAATAAAAAAAAAATTTTTAATAGTAATTTTTTCTAACTACTTTATAAAGACTTTTTTTAGTTTAAAAATATTTTTATATAATAAATAAGTTTTTACACTAAAAAAAACTTTTAATTAAAAAACTATTTTATACATTTTAATATTTAGACATATTTAAAATTTAAATTATTTTTATTATATTAGATATTATTTTTTAATTTTTAAATATATTATTACTTATTATATTATAATTATAAAATTTATTATTAAGAAATATATATTAAGTAATTATACTAGTATATAATATAGTTATATAAACTCTAAGCTGTTTTTTACAAACTCTTTATAATTTTTTTTAATGTAGTTAAACTAATATTTACTACTTTTTCTATACTTTTTTTACTTATTAGTAGCTAGTATTTCTAATTAAGTTTAAGTTTAAATATAGATATTAAATATTAAACATATGCTTTTATATACTATTTCGTTGCTTTTTTTTAATAGTATATAATCATTATATCATTTTTACTATACAAGCTATATTTTTATTCAATAATATTTAATATTTAATAAAAAGTAATTAATGGGTCATTTTTAAAATATTACTAGTTTGGAGCTTTGATTTGCAGATAAATTAAATTATTTACAATTTAAAAAATTACATTATTTTGTAACTTGTTTTATATTTAAGCATTAGCTTATTTGTAGGCGCAATTCGTTTTTTTACGATCTTAACATTGGAATAGCTCTATTTAGCCTAAAATTCAAATAAAGATTCTCTAGTGAACCTCCATGACAGTCATATGCCTTCTATTACATTTTTAAGTGACTTTTTGTTTTTGATACTAAACTTCCGTTATAAAAAAATTAAATTTCTAAAACTTTTGATATACGTAGTTCTTAATAAAATTGCAAATAAAAACAATCAAATATTAATTTTCCTTTTCAATTTCCCCATTTTTGAGGATAATTTGTAATTGATTTCTACTTTACTTAAACATTCACAATTTTAAAAAGCTAAAATCTTTTTAACGAAAATTATTATCAAAATAAACAACTGTGGCGTACAAAGTGAAGCACTTTACTAGTAGTCAAGAAAATAAGTAAACTTTTAATCAGAATTAATATTTATACATTAAAAAATACTTTTGATAAAATTCCAAGAAATGTTTTACTTAGTTTATTTTTCCAAGTGAAAACTAAGATTTAATATTTTTTATAACCTTTATTTTAGAAAGGTTTGAGCTTGTTATGTCATAATTTAAAACTCCGTAACTTGAATTGTCCGTTATAAAAGCCACAAATTTCTAAATTTCTTAACTTTTAAAGTGTGAAAATGGATGAAGAAAAAGAGTTCGAAGGGATTATCCCGTTAAATGCGTTAAGCAAAAATGTGTATCCATATGTACTACGATGTGCAGTACTTTCCGAAAACATTGAGAAGAGACTTAACGAGCTTAATAAAAGGAATTCAGGCGACAATTTTAAAGATAATGCTCAAAGTGGTTCAGCTACAGCTAAACAGGTAGAAAAGCTGTTTGAAGCGTTTATAAAGACACTAAAGAAACAATTAAATGATCCGGATAGATACCCAACTATAGCTTCATTTAGGCATCCCAACCATAAAGTTTTTTATAGTTGTTTAGAAGAAGTTACAACCTACTTAAATTCCATATCTTCTAACAAGGTTCAACAGAAGATTGGGAATATTGAGGCACTGATTATGATATTCAGTAAATACGCTTCACAAAAAGCTGTTGCTGCCAAACTTAGATCAGCAGCTGAAATCAGTCAATTTACATCGGATCAAGTGAATAAATTTGCTGGCATCTTACGTCAGGTTTTGACACTTGAATATTCGAACAACCCTGGATTTTCAAATTTAATGCAGAGGCTTAATCATAGTGTTCAAAGTTCCAAAGAAACTCATCAACCTCAAACTCTTAACTCTAGTAACATGGTCAGCTGGCTTCAAACCATATTTGGTGTATCATCTGCTGAGCATAATAAGCTATTAAATGCTTATAGGCCTCATTGCAACGAGCAGGTACATTTTAGTTTTATAATCTCACTAATTTAAATAAACAGTCTGCATTTCAAGATTTAAAGAAGCTACTCACTCATTTGGAATTGGGTTTACCTCCGTACCTAACCGTAGATGATTATCCACAACAAAAAATTTTCGATTCCTGGAAAAGTCAAGAAAGAACCACTATAAACCAACTTTTAGTTACGATTAGTGTATCAAATCCCGATCTATTAACTTTATCGTTCGACACCTCTACGTTTTCAGCAGCGGAACATATGGAAAAATCTTTTGTGTTTATCCCTAAAGATCCAAGAGAAGCTTACCGTATGCTGATCATGTACTGTATCCGTAACGACCTTATAAAAAAAACAGGTAAATACAAGGCACAGAACTCTACTACGCTTTCGGAAACGAGCCAAAACATCATAAAGGAATGTTCGATTCGATGGCGTATGACTCCCACTTTAAAACTTATCGCTCACCTCGAAGCAGTCTCCATATTTTATGACAGAGAAGAACTCGATTTCGATACATTGTTCGATTCTTTATATAATTTACAAAAACACATCTCTCACGTTCCGATCGAAACTTGGACTCGTACTGATCGCAGTTACCTTTACCATGTGTTCACTTTTCTGGTACAGAAGTTCATATACATGGTGTGCGACGGGCTGGTAGATTTGGTAAAATTCCCCATTCCTATAGGGAAAGCTATAATTGAGACTATCGATTATTTCTTTGACAGTTTCGTGTTCAAGGAAGCCCAGATTTCGAGGCACATGTACGCCGGTGATCTAGCTAACAACATTCAGACAGTACTTATTAAAAGATATGAGAACTTGAATGAGACGGCTGCCCCTGAAGCTGGTGAAAGTGAAGCGGTGAATTTAAGATTAATGGCTAAACTCATTATGCGTGATATAAACCACATCATCAAACTGTTTTCTAAACCTCTGCTTGATTCTATCGATGTCCCTGCTATGCTCATCGAACAGGAATTCAAGTATTTCACTTTGCAGGTTGAAAATATGGCAAATGGTAGAGAAAGTGAACTAATTCCTGTTGAAGATGCTTTTGACCTTTATAATACAGTTATTCAGCTCCACGAAATGGCAAAAAGATACACATCCAATTTGAAAGTGAACATCAATATGGTACATTGGTTCAACCGACAGTTTAACAAATGGCTCACTGCTTTAGATAACAAAGCTTTAGGATGGGTTGAGCTGGCTATCAAATATGATAAATTTACTGAAGTTTCGGACACCGCTTTACATTCGTCCTCAGTCGATGATCTTATCTGCTGTTTTCGAGAGCAGCTGGATTTTGTGAATAAGTTGAATTGGCCGGATGATTTGATGGAATCCCGATCTATGGCCAAGGTAGCCAAAGTTATCTACGAGGGAGTAGAACTGTATGCGCATGAAATGGAGACTCTGTTCGCCAAAGATTTCGACAATCAGAGACCCAAAAAAGAACCTCCCAAGAAGAAACCTTGGGAACTGTTAAACTTTAAAACCAAGAAGACAGAGGAAAACGAGGATTTCAACCGGGAGATGTGTATAAAGATAAACAACCTATTCCAGCTCCGCGGTAGGATCCAGGAGCTGTTCGCTAATTTAGACTATCAACGTTACTCTCAAGTTCTAGCCGAATACCAGAAGGAACGTAAGGATGACAAGCCACTTACTAGGATGTTCTACATCAAGTTGGTGATGGCCGAATTTCTTCAGGAATGTGACAACGGTAAGGATAACGACGCATACGTAGTACTCAGTCTCAACGACGAAAAATGTTTCACCTCCTCCATCCAGTGGGACAATGCTTTACCTAAATGGAACGAGACGTACGGTGTACCTTTGAGCACTGCCCAGGACCTCAAAGTTCAAGTGTTCGACAAGGATATTCTGAGTGACGATCTATGCGGTGAAGGTTACCTTAAATTAGACCCCAATGCCGACTGGAGTTCTGAGGACGCCGAGATCTGGTTGGAACTCGAGCCCCAAGGCCGTATCCTATTCACCATCTCCACCTCCGACGAAAAAGACGATCCCCAGTACTACGTATCTAAGGCGCTCAAATTATTAGAGATGAAAGAAAAAGATTTGATCCATCAAATCATCTCAAAGGTAGCTTGTCTATTATTGCTTATACAATACTAACTTTTATTTTTAGCTTACCGGTCAGATCAAGTCTAACCTTTCCAGGAAAGCTTTGTTACAAGAGTTCAACAAACGGAAGCAGGGTACCTTTAAAAAGATGCTGACTCAATCAAATCTCCCCTCCGACCTAGAATTTACTGAGGAGGATTGTGATCAAGCACTTCATGCTCTGGTAGATTACCTAGATGTGAAACTTAACCTACCTTACAGTTACCTTTACGACGTCTGCGGGTACAAACTTATCAAATGGGTTTGGCGTGAGTGCTTACACACCCTCGAAGCATCCATCGTACCTTCCTTCTCTAGCAACCGTGCCATTCCCAAACCACTTGGTAAACCCGATTTCGAATTTTTCATGACCGTAGTAGAAGTAATTCAAATTCTTACTTAACTAGTTCTAATCCCTTTTCTAGCTTCTTAAAGTATACTTCCACGGTGGTGAGGACGAAGATGGGCTGCCGTCTCGTATGCTGGAAACTGGAGATTACAAGCTGCTGCATGCGATTAAAGGGTTTTACTTTTCATCCACCGATAATCTCATTCGTCAGTACCTCGATGCGGTCAAGGAGACCGCTACCAAGAAGGTCAAGTCTAACGTCAAGCACGATCTCGGCCTTCTCAACAACGATTCTATGTCCGGTACTGTAACCGAACGTCGTCCCGCTAGATCCAAAGAATCTGTAGCTGACTCCTATAAGGCTGATGTCATTTTACGTCTCATCCAAATGAAAGGGGAGAAGCAAGGTATCCAGTTCGTGGCTTCTCAACTGGAGATGCGTATGAAACAGATGGAGTGGGCTAGGGGCAAGAAGTCGATTGAATTGAACGGAGTTCACAGCTCTAACAACACAGTTTCGGTTCAATAGTTAGTGTTGTTGTTTATATTTCATTTATAATTAGTATATAAATAGTTTAGTTATATAATGCTTTGCTTTATTTTTTGTCAATTTTCTTTTAATTTAAGTTTACAATTAGTTATGATTCAGTTTATTAAATTATAAATAACACACTGAAAAAACCGTATTATATAAAATGTAGTTGATATATTTAGCAAACTAGATACCTATTTTTGTTTATTTAAATCTATATCTTAGATAACTACTATTGTAGTTCTGACATGTCAACTAAACATTAAACTATTAAATTGTTTGGAATTCCATCAATCAAATAGTTTATTCCTTAAAATTATTTGGCATCAAATAAAAGTAAATGAATTAATTTTTAATTTGAAAATTTTCAAGTTTTTAATTACAATGACTCAGACAACAAAAGGTAGTGGAAGTTTAGAAATCCCCAGCATTGCCAAAAATTTAGTATCTAAATTGAAACGAAGGTACCTTCTATTATATATTAATTTAGGTTTTATTTATATATTTTTAAATTTAGACAAGTGTTCGGTAGTTGGCACGTAGCTACCGAAACCTTAGTAGTTTTAAGACAGATAATATCTAATAGTAAATGGAATTCGGTGTATTCTTTACTAGGTGATATTACGACTATTGGGAACCACTTAGTTAAAGCTCAACCACAAGGTTTTATTTTTTTTAACATTACTGATGGTAACAAATAAATAGAGTTGGCCGTTGGTAATATAGTACGTAGGGTGCTACACATGATTAGAGAAGAATATAAAATATATTGTAAGGAAATGGATGGAGATATTGAAGTGGAAGCTACAGACGCAAAAGCAACTCCTTCTATGTTCAACTTGATGATGTTGGCTGACGATATTGACGATACTATTAGACCTGATGAAACAAGATCGGTGTACAATATCCTTTCTATATATTATATTCTACATTCTTTTTTTTATTGTTACCTTAACCTTAATTCTTTATTTACCATTTAAGCCTACTGTAATTCAAGCTGTTACCGATATGTTGGATGAACTAGTAAACATCTACTCCAACATCTCTATGCAATCTTTAGAGCATATTCATAATAAGTAAATATATAAGTTTCGGCTGCAAATTTAATTAGTATTTAGTGAGATTGTTATGACTTTAGGGAAATCTCGTACAGTCGAAGAGTTTTTAAAAGTAGCTGCCCGGAAGCGTAAATTCCAAGTAATAGTAGTAGAAACCTTGGCCAAGTTAGTCAACTTATTTCAAGCGACGTACTAACAAATGTATCTTTGATAGAGAGGATAGTATATCTACTGCAAAATCGCTCGCTAACAGCGGTATAAGCGCAACGATCTTACCCCAAGCTGCTGTCTTTGCAGTAATGTCCAGAGTGAACAAAGTTATACTGGGAACCCATGCAGGTAACTAACTTTAACAAACAAATAATAAAGGATTAAGTTTTGGCTAACGGTGGGGTAATCGCGGTATCTGGAAGTCAATCGATCGCTGCAGCTGCTAAAGCTCACGCTACTCCTATAGTCGTATGTGCCGGTCTTTACAAACTTTCACCACTGTTTCCAACCGATATTGATCTCCTCAACCTATGCACCGCTCCTTCAAGTCTAGCAGATTATTCCGATGGTAACTAACTACTTTGGTTTCGTTTTAATTAACTTCGTATAGGTGAGTTAATCGCTAATCATGTCGAAGTTGTTACCCCCTACTTTGATTATGTCGCACCCGAATTAGTCTCGCTTTTCATAACTAACAGGTACATTTAACAAATTATCATTTCTAACTATTATTTTTAAAGTGGTGGACATACTCCATCTTATCTATATAGACTTATCAACGAAAACTATGACTTTATTGATCAGGGGTTGGGAACTTCATCATTGCCTGCTAATAAATAGTAATTATAATTTAAATAAAGTTTACCTGTTTTTTATTTTTAATAATCTTTCTCATTAAATTCAAAAATATTCAAATTTCATTTATAATTATTTGGTAAAATACTAATTAAAAAACTTGATTTAATTAGTTTTAACTGTTTAAGTTTGCTATAAAAATGAATTTCACAATTATATATTTGGTTGTTTAACTTATTTATAATTAAAAAACACCATTTAAGTTTTTTTAAAGGGTAAATTATAATGAATTAAAAAAAACTAATATGCTAGTTAGAGTTTAATTTAAGTTTGTTTTATTTAGGTTTTTTTTGCTTAAAAGCTTATATATCAAAAACTTAACTTATTAAAATAATGATTTTTTAAATAAAATATTAAATGAAATTATCTTATATAGCTAAAAAAATTAAAAATATAAATTATTTTACAAATATTTTTTAATTTGCTAAAATTATACAACTATTAATTTTATTTAATGTTTTTAAATAATTATTTATTATAAATAACTAAATAATCAAAATTTTATTTATTAGTAAAAACTTTATATAAATTTTATTTTATTTTAATTTTTAATTTTTCAGTTTAATATTAAAATATAATTTACACTTTATAATATTAATGTTAAAACTTTCTATCTTTTAAATAAATTTATTTTTAAATTTAAATTATAAATATTAATTTATTGATTTTGTTTTTATTTTTATAATATCTATTTAACTTAAACTTTAACTTTAATTTTTAAAAATATTAATTTAAACTAAGTATCTAATTAAATTATTATAAATACTTTATAAAAATAAAATTATATATTAATAATAAAATAATGAAATTAAGTATTATATTACTAATATAAAATATAAAATTTTTAATAATTAATTCAAAATATAATTTTATAATTTTATATAATACTATTAAAATAATAACTTATAATTTTATTTATAAATTATAATAACTATATATTTTTTTAAACTTTAATTTACTAATGTGTTTTAAATAATATAATATAAATTATTAGTATTTATTTTAATAAAAAATTAAGTAGTTTTTAAGTTTTTATACTATATAATATTATTAAAATTATTTTAAAAATTAGTTTAAAAATAAAAATTTTAAGCAAAAGTATATTTTTAAATAATAATATATAATATAATGATTATTTAAATTTATAAAAATATATTTTATAAATAAATATAAGCTTAAAAAGTATAATAAATTTAAAGCTAATATATATAAAATAAATATAATATTAATATTTTTATTATAATACTATAAAAATATAAATTTACTTAAATAATTTTATTTTAAATTTAATTAAAAAAATCTAATTAATAGTTATTAAAATATTTTAATATATAATTAAATACTATATATTATTATTTATATAGCTATAATAACTGAAAATTATATTTTATTTTATATATAAGTTAAATACTAAAATTAAGATTTTTAACTAACTTTAATATAGTAAAAAATTATATATAACTTATAGTTTAATTAAATTAAAATTATATAGTAAAAAAAACTATTAATTTATAAAAATATATAGTTTTATAAAATAAGATTTTATAAAAAATATTATTAAAACTAATTTATTTTTTTATATAAATAATTACTAAATCTTATAGCTAAAAGTATATATTTTAAAAAATAGTAAAAAAGTAAAATTATAAACTTAATTATTAAAAAAGCATTTTAATTTAATTTTTTTTAATAACTTAATAATTTTTATATTTATATATATAAAATAAATAAATATTTTTTATTTATTTAGTTGTTATATAATTTAATTAAGTATTTATAGTTATATTTACATTTTTAAGTTAAAATTAGCTATTTTTAAAAGTAGCTAATTAGTTATTTAGTTTTAAATAGTTTAAAAATTAAATTTAAAATATTATTAGTATTAGTTTAAAAATTAAAGTAAATAGTAAAGCTATTTATATTATAAAAGCTAAAATTAAATAATAGTTTATATATATTTATATTTATTTTTTAAAAAAATTGCTTTAATTAATAAACTGTAATTACTAGATAATACTAATATTATTATAATTAAAAACTAGATTTAAATAATGTAAAGTATTAAGTTTAAAATGAATTTATATTATATAATATTTAATTAAATAAATATTATTATATATAGTTATTATATATATTAAAAATAATATTAAAAGCCAATTAATTATAATCTATTTAATACTATATACTTATTTTAAATAATAAGTAATTAATATTATATGCATATTTATTGAAATAAAAAGTTTAAATATTTTATTTATTATTTTTTAATTAAGTTTTGGTATTTATAAGTTTTCTTCATTACTTTTTATCTAATATAAAATTTATACAAAGTATTTCTCTTATATTTTTAATATATATGAAAATTAAAAGCTGGTACCTCTGATAATAATAGGGTAAACAAGTATAAAACCTTATAATTTTTCAAAAAGTATTACTAGAGATACTAAGAATATATAAAATCTATATAAAAAGTTTAAAAAGTTTAATTGGATAATATTTATAAAAATCGTCTTTTATTAATTGAATGATTTTCTAAAAATTTTAAGTAAATGAATATGCTTGAAAACATATTTTTACATTTACTTAAAAATCAGTTTACACCACTATTTAACCTAATTTATAGAAATTGCTTAGTTTTAATATCATTGTTATGAGTGCTTAAAGTTGTTGCTCCTTTTTAAACTAGATCGAAGCCAAGTTATAAAAAAGGGTAAATACATCGTGCTAGGTTTTACTTTATAAAATAATTTGAGGGGGATACTAAACCTCCAAACCTTGTAGAAGACCTTTTATTTGAAATTTTGTCCTTGATTAAATGGGAAATAGCTGTTTATTTTTGATTTTAAATTCCTTCTATTAAAGATATCAATTTGCAGAAATGCGGAGAAACAATATTTATAGTAAGCTTGGTATCTGAAGTTAATAAAATGTTATAATAGATTTAAAACATAATTCTATTGGCTTAATTCACATCAATTTTTAAGTTTAGAAATTTGTTACGTAGAAACCATTACTTTCAAAGCAGTAGATTTAATAACGGAGATTTGAACTCAAAAATAAACAGCTAAATAATTATCCTATATCAGGAGCCCTTGCATGATGTTTGATTACATCAGAAATAAACTGAGAGGCTACCGAATGTTCAAAAAATACAGAAGGATGATCGAAAATGAGTGCAGTTGGATCAAAAAAGTGGTAAATTTGGTGATCTGATAGTTAAATCTAGAAACCGACTTTTTAGCGCTGCTTATATAATCAGGGTTCAGAATGTTTTAAAAACATGAAATTCGTCTAATTTGAACAAATATATTTTAATGACTAAAAGAAACATTTCAAACTTATCGTTCCAAAGTATGTTTGAAGGCGATGGATACGAAAGCCAGCAAACCGAATCACCAAAGCTATCAACTTCGTTACCAGATACATCAGCTGGATTTCTCCATTCCTTAAATTTTGATGAATTAGATCCACTTGAGCCCAACACACAAGCTGAAGCTAGTACCAAGTCTCATAAAGTTGAAGGATATCCTATCCCATATAGTAGAATTTCAAGTGGTAATTATTCTTATACACCTGGTAATGTTGATTGGACTCAAGAATTTGAACGGACGCATAGTTGGACACCAAACAACCGTTATGGTACTTTTAGCTCGGACAACTTTAGTGAGTTCGATGTTATACTAGAAAATGGCAAACGAAAAAAGCGTGGTATATCACTATCCTCCGATTATGAAAAAAAGTAACTTTAAGATTTTGATTTAAAATTTATGTTTTTAGACCTCTTTTCGCAAAGGATACTACATTTTTACCTAAAAAGCTTGAAGAACATGTAGAATCGAAGCCAAAAAATTTGTATGAGAGATATCTTACACCACAGAATAAAAAAGTTATGAAATGCGTACTTTCTTACTTTTTAGGTTCCCTTTTCACCTTCATTCCTATTCTAAGAGCTAACATCGGTATTTCAAGTCATATGGCAGCTATATCTGGATTCTTCTTCAACCCTGGGCTTTCCTTAGGATTGTTTATTGAATCTATGGCCTTCGGAATAGCATTTATACTATTCGGTTCAACTATGAGTTTACTTTCAATGGTTAATATGTTGTTTTGGAATAGAATCGATTATCCATACATAGGTAGAATTTCAACTCTTTTGGTCTTTATAGGTCTAGGCTCGTTTATTATTTCTTATATAAAGGCAAGCTATCCCAAGCCCAATATTATAAAATGTAATGTATGGAAATATGACTTAAATTTAACAACTTTGTAGGTATTCCAAACTCTTATTTCATTATGTATATAGCTTTCATAAGCCATACTCCCTTTGTTGAAGATGAATCTAATTTCTACGAAGTATATGAGCTAGGAAAAGGCATCTTCTGCGGTATTTTGATAAATTGTATTATATGTACTCAAATATGGCCTAACTGGGAAGCTGATAGTTTAAGGTAACAGAATTATAGTTATTGCTTTTTAAAATTTAAATTCAACTATCTAACAAGCTGGTTGTAGACAGGATATGATTACATCCCTTAATTCTTTTCAGCACACCCTTAGTATTATTGTAAAAACCTTTCTATTAGAAGAAGTTTTGGATACTAAAGATGGCGATATTGACAAGTTATTAGAGTCCCATCGAAAATCTTTTTTGACGCTAAAACAACATTACGATAATGCGAAATTTGAATTTCAACTTGAACCAGAAAAGTATAGGCGTATTGGAGAAGTGGTGGACCGGTTAAATAGATTAAGTCAGAAGTTGGGTGGATTAAGTTCCGGTATCGACGCACAAAAGGAGCTGTTGGGATCTAGCAAAACCTCCATTAATGAATCGATTACAAAGTTCAATAAACGTCGTAGCAAGTTGCATAGAGTTAGAAATAAACGTATGAGTATGGCTGTGAGTTCATCTAACCTAAAAACTTTTAAAACGATCCGTGAATCTCGGGTCTCGGGAAGCAGTTTTGACTCCGATATGGAAACTGATCAAGAGCCTGATATTGAGGTGCTATTCAATTTTCTTAATTACGTAGGCCCTCCAACCAAATCGTTAACTTTCACTTGCAAACGGGCGATTTTGGAGCTTACTAAAATTATTGAATCGTTAGGCGGTTCCACAAATACGTCGGTGTTCAGTATCTTTGGAGGAACTGAACTTCTCAACACTTCAAATGCGGACTATATCTCGTTGGCTCAACTTCGAGATAACATCCAGTCGGCACTCAACCTATTCAGTAAATCGCAGTCGAAAGCTATGTCGACCTTGTACAAGAGTACACAGTACAATGGTAAACCGGACGAGGAAATATTTTTGGTATATTTCTTCGTATTCTCCCTAGAAGAGTTCGCTACCGAACTTCAGCAGACAATATCGGCTATTGACGATATGGCAAATACTCCTGCATTCACCGGATCACGCTGGCTGTCCAACACTAAAATGGAGATTTTCGCTTTTATCGCAGCCTTCTCCGCTTTACCTGAAACTATCCGGAACTTTTTCCGTTTCCAAATGGAAGAACTTACCGACTCTAAAATTGGCTTGGAGGAAGAGCCTTTACACAACCCTGCCCCGCAAACTCTGTATCAGCGAATGAGGGCATCCACTTGGTACTTTTTGATGTCATTACGTGATCATAGACTTATCTATGCCATCAAAGCTTCCGCAGCTGTAGTACTTGTTGCCTCCCCCGCCTACATCTTAGATTATAAGGATACATTCAATCAGTGGAGGATAGGTTGGACTTTACTTACTATAAATATTGTCATGTCGCCTACAGTAGGGTTTACTAATCTTTGTGGGGTCTACTTACTATTAGGAACTTGGGTGGGGAGCATAATAGCTTACCTTGTGTTCTCGGTCTTCTCTCACGATTTCATAACCCTAATAGTAATTTCCACTTTGGTGGCAATTCCTTCCTTCTACATATACTTGGCAACTGAATATTTTAGATTTGGACAGTTCTTACTCTTGTCCTACAATTTGATAGTGCTAACCACCTACGCAAACCGACACCATGTAGATTTCAGTTTCTCCGAGTACGCATTTATTCGAGCTTTCTCGGTATCTTTGGGCGTCTGTGTGGGGTTGTTTTTCTCAGTGGTTATTGTACCTTACGAGGCACGCCGTGAACTGCGCCGTGATCTCAGCGTGTACTTCCTTGATATGATTAAATTATACACCAAATTACTTAAAGCTTACACCGTACCCGCTTCCTCGTCTACTGTCGACCAGTCTACCGTCACCAAAGCTTACAGTTCGGTGCATTACTCTAAACTAGCTATTGCTGATATCCCCAGCCGTGCCAAGCTTAGAAGTGAAAATGCGTATGAGACTGAAGTCCAGGAGTTCCTCGATCTAGAACTTCGACTCCAGCTCAAACTTCTTGATCTTGACTCCCTACTGGCGAACACAGTCCACGAACCACGTCTGAAAGGGCCGTTTCCCCACGAGACTTACCGTAAAATTTTAAGTTCGTGTCAGATCGTCCTGGACAAGTTTATGTCAATGCGTGTCATCATCACCAAAGAAGAGTGGCGTACTCGGGTTGTGCACGATTTTGTCCTACCGCTAAACAAGTATCGTACCGAGTTGGCCGGTTCCATTGTACTCTACTTCTACCTGCTGGCCTCCGTCCTTCATCTCAAATCTCCACTACCACCCTACCTTCCACCAGCAGCCCAGGCAAGACGTCGGCTTATCAAGGCGCTGCGTGAACTACCCGTTGTTCGATCTAGAGTCATCTACCACGACGATGACCACCACATTGTATACTATGCCTTCGTGGTTCTTCTTGATGAGATTATATCTGAGCTGGACATATTGGGTGTCCATTTCAAGTCGCTGTACGGATCTATGGAGGATGTGGAGTTTAACAATCTGTTTATAGAACATATTAATGATCATCAAGTTTAATTGTTATAAGTTAGAATATATATGGTCTGTTTTTCATAGATTAATAAAATTAATTTTGTATTAATACAACTTAAAGTTTGTTTATTTATAAGTCCTATGCTAAGCTACAATATAATGCTTTGATAACTAGTACAAATAAGGAGCTACTTAAAAAAATCATTTATTTGCTTGCTGTATATTAACTTGGTTTTAATTATAAGGATATGCTAAAATAATAATACATTATAAATTTATTAGTTATAAATAATGTTAAAAATAAACACTTATTAAAATTAAATAATATATATTAACTTAGCTATATTGAAAATATTATACTATATTTCTTTTTATAAAAGA
The DNA here is from genome assembly GCA_037055185.1 of Capillidium rhysosporum. Lineage (NCBI taxonomy): Eukaryota > Fungi > Entomophthoromycota > Entomophthoromycetes > Entomophthorales > Capillidiaceae > Capillidium > Capillidium rhysosporum. The sequence goes on along the minus strand of JAWQFY010000257.1, from coordinate 5,196 downwards.
ATAATAGTAATAAATAAAAAAATATTTTATAGCATTTATATAGTAGCAGATATATATTTATATATAAATAAAAGCAAATAAGCAAAAAAATAAAATTTATAGATTTTACAAATATTTAAAATAAAAATTTTGCTTTCAAAATTTTAGAAAATTTAATAATAAAACATTATTACTTATAAATAATATATTTATATTATAACTATATTATTTATATTAATAACTTATTCATTATTAAATTAAAGTACTATAATAACCATAAAGTATTTTAAAGATTATTACTCTTTATTATTTACTAAGATATATAGTTACTAGTAAGTATTAAAATATAGCTATTATTATTAACATTTTTATATATACTTAAAAGTTTTTTTTAAATTTTAAATATTAAAATATATATATATATTAATACTAATTTTTTATCTTTTACTTATTTAATATATATATAAATTTATAAAGATATATAAGTTATATATATTAGCTTAAATTAGCTAAATTATTACTAAAAAAACTTTTAGCTTACTTAATAGATAAAGCTATTAATTATTAGTAATTTAATAGTATATAGTTAAATAATTAGCTATTTTTAAAAGTAGCTAATTTTTTATTTAATATATTATTTTTTAAACTTTTTTACTATTTATTTAAAGTTTTAAATAATATAAAAAAAAATTATTATTTAGTTTTTTTTATAATATACTTTAATTTTTAATACTATTTAATATTTTAATAATAGTATAAAATATATATAATTAAAGTGCTGTCTAGTTATGTTTGCCTTAAATATTATATTATTTTATAATAATTTAATTTAGTAATAAAAAATATATTTAATACTATTTTTTATATAAATGCTATAGTAATAATTTATATATTATAAGTTTAAAATATTTTAATTAGTTTGTTAATTTAAATTAACTTTATTTAGTTTTAATTTTATTTAATCTTAAAATTTAAACTTATATTTAAATATAATATTTAATTTAATATATTTTAGTAGCTTAATTAAATTTTTTAAAATATTAATAAAATATTAATATAGTATTAATATACTTATATATTAAAAAATTATCTAATTATAAATAAAATTAAATAATTTTTAAGCTTTATAAAGTATTAAAGTAATAACTAAGTATTATAATATATTATTAAATATTTTTTTAAAAAAAGTAAATGTATTTTAATAGTAAAATCTTTAAATTAAAAAAGTATACTAATTATTTAAATTTATATAAAAAAATTATATAGAAAATATAAGTTTAATAAGTATAATATTTTTATAACTATATTATAAAAATATAATTTATTTTAATAATTTTATTTTAAGTTTATCTAAAAAGTTTATTAAAAACTATTAAGCTATTTTAATATATAATTTTATTATATAATAATAAATTAATATTTTTAAACTATTATTATATTTAAAATTTATATTTAGCTTAAACTTTAATTTATTTAACAATACTTAAATATTTTTAATCTTTATTTAAAAAAGCTTAAAAAAGTTATTAAAATTATATTTCATCTTTTTAAATAGTAAAAAAAACTAATAATTTAGAAAATTATATTAAATATTCTTTTTTATAAAATAAAAAACAAAATACTAGTAAAGCTAATTTGAAAAACTTATAAATAACTATAAAAAACATAATTTTTAGTTATATAATTTTAATAAATTAATTAAAACTTAAAAATTTATAACTTTAAGTATAAAACATAAGTTTAAATATTAAAAAAGTATTTTAATATAAATAATATTTAATATATATATTATTTAAATATTACAAAATCTAAAAAATATATAAATATACAAATTTTTATTAAAACTTTTATTTTAATAATATAGTTATATTATAAAATTATATATTTAAAAAATAAAGTTTATTTAATTAATTAAAAGCTAATTATATTAAGTTTTAAAAAGTTTATTAAGCTTTTTAAATAAAAATTAACTATTTTAAAAAGTTTTAATTCTTTATTTATAAATAGTTTATTATATATACTTTGTTTTTTAATATAATTTTTTAAATATATATTATTATTTAATATTTATTTAGCTAAGTATAAAATATATAAGCTTTAAAAATTATATAATTAAAATATATAAAAAGTTAAATTAAGAGTTATTAATAGCATTTTATATTAATTATTTATAAATATAAATTTATTTAATAAGTTTTTTTAAATTGTTATAAAATTTATTAATAAAGGTAGATTTTAAGTATTTTAAAAAATAATAAAAGCTTATATATAAAAATTAAAAATATTTTATTAGTTATATTTTGTTTATGTAATGTTCTATCATTTAGCAACTTTATAAATTGCTAACTTAATAATTATTTTCATTACTTTTTACTATTTTTTTCCAAGCTTATTTAATTTTTTATCATTTTTCCTTTTATTTTAAATAATAAAATTATACAAATTCATCTCAACAACTTTATATAACAAATCTTAATAATTTAATTAAAATTTTAAATAAAGAATTATTTTTTATTCCATTATTCTCACTTAAAAATTTATAAGTTCAATATTTAAAAACAAGTCTAGTATAGCTGCTAGCACTAACTAACAAAGAACTTTATTTCACTAATATACAATAAATTATAACTACTAATAACTTAACTTATCTTAATACTATTTTGAATTATACTAAATTGTACAAAAAGCTAACTCTGCTGTATAATAGTAAAACATTTATATTTATTTTTTATTTTTGTTTTATTTTTATTTTTTTATTTTATTAAAGATATAGAGGCTGTTCAAAATTGTGGATACTCTTATTTTCTCCTTTAAATCCTATATGTAAAATTTAGTTACTTTTTTGCTATTAGATAATTTGTAGTTCTTGCAGCTATTACTACCTACAACTTGAACTATTTATAAATATATGTTAATTTTGCTACCAAATTTCTACTAATCTTGCTTGCTTACATTACTTACTAAGCATTCATATTTGTTACTATTATAATTAATAATAAAATTGATTTTACTTTATTACTATTTACTAACTTTTTTATATAAATACTTATATTTGTTGCCACCTCTGCATCATAGTATTTTGTACTACATAATGTAAAAATTGCTATTAGTATTATATTAAAAACTGGATGTTATAGTTTATTTTATATATTATTTTAATATTACTTTCATTATAGCTTTTTTTAGTACTTATTTTATATATTACTATAAATTATATATTTTTTATAATTTAGCTTTATATTAATAATTTTAAATATTTTTGCTTATATTTTAAAGTTTTATAAAAATAATAGCTATACTAATAAGTTATATTTGATATTATAAAAGTATTAAGTAAAATAAATAAATTTTAAAAGCTATATATAATAGCTAAATTTTAAAGTATAATTAAGCTAAAAAACTTAGTTTTAACTTGATTAAATACTAAAATATATATACTTATTTTTAAATAAAGCTTATAAATAGCTATAATACCTATTTTTTACTTAAGTATTATAAAGAATTAAAATGCTTACTCTCATTTAAGCTTTAATTAATTAAATTATTTACTTGTAAACTAGCTACTTAATATATATTTATATATTTATATTTAATATCAAATTACTATAAAAAGTAAAATAATTATTAAGTATAAATTAATTATTTTAATATAAAAATTAATTATATAAATAATATTAAATTAAACTTTTTACTATTTTATTTAATATAAAAACTATAATTTTATTTTATTTTAAATTATAGTATAATATTAATTTAAAATTATTAATATAGTAAAAAAAAAGCTAAATAATATAATATTAATATAAAGTTTATTTTCTCTAACTTTTATTTTTTTAACTAAGTTTTATAAATAATTTTACTATAGTTTTTTAAATATATTTTAATAATTTAGTTATTTTTTTAGCTAAATATTTAATTTAATTTAAATACTATTTTTTTAATTTTAAAACTTATAAAGCTTAATTTATTATAACTTATACTTTTAAATACTTTTAATTAATTAACTAAACTAACTTTAAAATTATTTAAATATTATAAAATTAATTGTTTAAAATTATATTAAAAATATATAATATTTTAAAAAATACTTAAATGTAAATTTTATAAAAATAAAAAAAGTATATTTAAATTTTTATAAATATTAATAGTATAAATAAATAAAATTAATAAAAAATAGCAACTAAAAAGTATATAATTATTTATAATACAATATATATAATTTTTATAATATATTAATTATTAAAAATAAAAAAACCTATTTTTTATTAAAAATTATAATTAAATAAATTAAAGCTAAATAGTAATTTTATATTAACTTTTAATTTTAATTTTTTAATTTTTTAGTATAAATAATTTAAAAATATATATTCAAAAAAGTTATAGTATATTTAAATATTAAAAAAATAATATAAAATAAGTAAAAAAATAATTTTTTATAAAAATAAAAGTAATTTAGCTAAAAGTAAAATTATAAAATCTTTTTTAATAATTTTTATTTATTTTAATATTGTAACTATTATTTATTATTATTAATTTTTTATAAAATTTGCTAAGTTTTATAGTTTTAGTATAAACTTATATAAAAAAATAATTAATAGTTAAAAAGAAAAAAACTAAGATTATTTTTATTAAAGTTATTAATTTAAGAACTTTAAGCTATAAATAATTTATATAAAATAAAAATAAAACTACTACTAAATAAACAATTAGCTACATTTAAAAATAGCTGATTTCTATATAAAAAGCTTTTTAAAATTTTAAAACTTTTAGCATATTTTACCAAAAGTTATATAAAAATTAAAATTTTTATAAAATAAACAGTACTTTCAAAAGTATTGCACTTTTTTAAAATTTAGATATATTAAAACATATCTAAAAATTTCAAAGAAAAAAAACTACAATAATTAAAATTATTTATTATATTATAATAAACAATATATTAAAATATAAAATATTAGTATAAATCTAGTTTTTAAAAAAATTAATATTAAAAAGTCTTAATATATTTATATTGCTAAAATTAATTTTTTTAATAAATATAAATTTATTTATATATATTTAAACTTTTTAATATTTAAATAATATATATATTATATATTATTTAATTTAGAAAATATTTTATAAATAAAAATTTTATTATAATAGCTTTAAAGTAAAGTATATTTATATCAAAATATCTTCTTAATGCCTAATTCTATAGCCTTAAGCTTTAACTAC
>JAWQFY010000256.1:0-40092 GCA_037055185.1 Capillidium rhysosporum | reverse complement strand
AATATTATAGCTTTAATTTAATATATATATATTATTTTTAGTTAAAAAATTAAATATATTATAAATATTATACTTATTAAACTTTTATTTATTTATTTTATATAATTGCTTAAATTTATACTTTTTTAGTATATATATAACTTATATACTATATTAATTAATTATATTTTATAATTTAATATATAATATAAAAATTTACTTATTTTTTATTAAAATTTTATAATACTATTTAAATTTATTATTATTTTACTAATATATAGTATAATAGCTGTAAAATATTATTATATTAATTATGCTAAATTATATATATATATTGCATTATTATTTACTAAATTATTAAATTATTAGAATATTATAAAATATAAGAAAGTATAACTAAATAATTAAATATATAGCAAACATCATTAGATTTAAAATTACTTATTTTAATAAAAAATATAAAAAATTGTGATTATATAATTTTTTAATTATTTTTAATTACTTTATATATAAAGATATATATAATACCAAATTTAAATATTAGGATTATCTTCTAATATTTCTCTAAAAGACATTAAATTTACTTAGTGAATTTCTTATAATTATTTAAATTTTAAACTTAACTAACAAATTATATATAATATAAATTGTCAATAATTACTTAAAAAACAAATATTTAATTTTTATTATATAATTAAATAAATACATTATTTTAACTATTAGATATATATTATATATAGGTTTATAATTAGTTATAAAATAATAAAAATAAAAATTTATACTTAACTTTATTATTTAATATATTTTTTTAAACTTTTTTTCTAAAAATTATTTAATAAAAAAATTATTAATATATTAAATATAAAAATATACTTTTTTATATTTAAAATAGTAATTATATTAATTTTACTCTTTTATATAAATTAAATTAAACTAAATTTTTAACTTTTCTAAAATATATAGTAGTATTTTTCTATATAAAGTATTATATTTTATATATTTTTAATTTACTAACTACTTTATATACAAAAAATAAAATTTTTAATTTACAAACTAAAATTTTTAATTTATTATTCTAGTAGAAAATTTATATTAAGTTTTTTAATTTTTTTAAATAAATTAATATTTACTTTAATTTTAAAATTGGTTACTTTTAAATATAGCTAATATTATAAATAGTTTAATTAAATTTATATTAGAATTTTAGCTATATAACTTTTTTTAAAAAGTATAAATTTAGTAAATTAATTTTAAAAAACTAAAGTTTAATATACATATAGTTTTTAAATTAGTTAACTTTTAAAAAAAAATTAAAAAAATAAAAAAGTTAAAACTTTATTAAAAATAATATAAATTAAATAATTTAACTAAATAAATAAAATAAAATAAAATAAAAGTAATAAAGTAAAAGTAAATTACCTTTTTTTATTAATATAAAATTAACTTTTAGTAAAAAAATTTAGTCTAAATTACTTTTAATAATTAAAAATAGTTTTTTAAAAAGTATAATTCTAGTAAATTAGTTAAAATTTTAAAAAAGTATTAATTTAAAAAAATAAAAAATAAAAAAATTATATATAAAATAAATTTATATTTTATTTATTAATTTTTTTTTAATATATAATTTTATTTAGTCTTTACTAATAAAAGTATCTTTACTATATATTGCAAAAAAATAAATTAATTTGTAAAATAATAATGTATTTTTTATATATTTTTTAAAACTGTATAGCATACTTACAAAAGAAGGTTTTTTTTATAAGCTAACCTATACAAAACAAAGTAATTTTAAATATTTTTACAAAATAATCTAAATTTTTTAAAAATAGGAAATTTTTTTTTCTAGAATTTAAATCTGTAAAAACTGATGTATTAAAAGTACTAATACTTTTTAACTTGTACTTTACTTAATACACACTTTATTATCAAGCTGCTATTTAAATAATTTGGCATTAACAGTATAAAATAAAATTTGTTAACTTATCTAAGTTTAAAAGGATATTAGTTTAGATATTTTGGGATAGTTTGCAAATTGATTAACTTTACCCATAAATAAATATGAAATTACAAAAGTAAAATTGATGAGTATACATTATATAAAACTTATTTAATTTTTTATAGATAAAAAATAATAGGTTAAATATTTATATATACTTAAATTCTAATTTTCAACTTTATTTAAATTTAAATTAACTTTGTCTGTAGTATCTTTATCTTCATTAACGGATAATATCAAAGGTTCTTTGTTGACATATTTGATTTCCCTATCTGGTAATAATAAGTTTTTATTATTATTATAACTTAGATTTGAAAGAACTATTGAAGATCGGTTACTAATATCAAAACTTTCATCAATAGATGAAGTAGCTGTTGAACTGATTTCTACTCCTAAATTAAAGATATAATCAGATTCTAAATCGTCTTTGTAGTTGAACATTTTTAGCTCTTTAATAGTTAAAAAATACGCTTAATTACCTACTAGTACATTCTATAGATACAATATTTTAAATAAATACTAACTAATATTTAAATCGTATTTGTTTATTAAAATTTTTATTATCAATAATTTTACTATTGAAATAGGATTTGATATATTTATCGTTTTACAAGCATTATTTTTAGAATTATTATTTTGTAATGATTTTTTTTTGCAAGTAGAGTTTTGGAGGATGAGGCCATATTATTATTTTATAATTAAATTCATTTTTGGGTAAAGATGATTTATTTTTTTGCAATAATTAGTATGTGGTTTATATAAAATTAGTTAAATAAAAAGTATTTTCTAAACAAAAGATTTATTTACAAAAAAAGTGGAAAAGTATAATTTTAACGGTTAGATTACGTACTTAATGTTAAGTTATTCCAGCGTACTTTAGCTCCAATTGTAGGGTAGGTACGTCAATTAGTTATAGGTCGGTTATCGATTCAAAATAAGACCGCGAAGTGTCGTAACTGTTGAACTTCGATTGGCTAGGTCGCGATTTCAAACATTTGTCACGGGCTAAGGAATTGTAGTTGAATTGTAAATCCAACGTACTACAATTAGGTTCTATGTCGTTGGTAGTAGCGATGTTGGTGATGACCGATTTAATTTTGTTTAACCAGAACTTAAGGTCTTCACTATCCTCGCATTTGAAGTATTGTACCTCTTCTAAATTCGATTTAGTATTTGGGTTCGCGTTGATCACTTTGAACACAAACTTTTCCCCTTCGAACCGATCGGTGACATACACTTTAGTCTGCTTCGTTATCGGGAACGAGTCAGTATTTTTGATTCCTTCCCGATCCGATTTAAATTTAATGAGGGCTGTGTTGGAAAGTACGAAGTACCTTCGCTTCCAAACTTTACGTTGTAAAAATGCGGGTCCTACCGTATACAGTTTGTAAAGGTACCCTTCGTAATTAAGGTTTGGAGTAGTAGTTTGTTCGGTAGTAGTGTTGATTAACGTTAAAAATGAAGATGCTATCGACGGGGTGTAGGTAGTGTTGGATAGAAATGAATCGCGCCTACTGTTGGTAGTACCTTTCGCTTTATATAAACTGTTTAATGAGAAGGAAGGTCGTCGAAATTTAAACGAGTTAGCGGTGTTGTAATCCTGATTAAACTCGTCATCGCACCCTTTCAATTGTACCTGTTTCAACTTCATCTCGTTGTCAACGTCGTCCGTTTCCAAGTTTATATTTAAACTTAAGTTACTGGTACTGTCGGTCGACGGATAGTTGGTAGAATTATTAAACCGACAGTTCTGTAATTTAGTTATACATCCGTTCAACTTATCTAACATCAAGTTAAACTTAAGGTTGAACTTGGTGGTGTTGGTGATCGGTTTGTTACGTAACTTTTCGTTCTTCTTTATACTTAGTTGGATCAATATAAGTTGATAATTCCAGTTCATCTCAGCTTCCAACATCTTATAAACAAGTTGTTTAAGGTCGGTAGCGCTGAAATTAAAATTTGCTGAAAAAAAGTTGGTTTATATCGGCAACTTTAAGTTGCTTTTATAGCAATCAGTTGTTGTAGCTATAATCTACTCAACGTTTCAAATATGGACTATATTTTTATCAATTTAATAGTGTTGAACCTTAATCAGTTACCTAAATCAGGGGAAGCATTTCTCCAATTTCCAGCGTTTTCAGAAATTGGTTTTGTAGCGTAGGTGGTGGTTATAAAAGCTGGATGAAATAATTAAATAGCTACCGTTGTACCCCTTTTATATAAGTTGTATAGTTTTATTAACTTAAATTATTGTTCGTTACTGTATATTTAATTAGTTAATTTTATATATATATATATAAATAAGTTATTCTATACTATACTTTTTAAACCAATAAAATTTATTTTAATTTTAAACCAATAATTTTTAATAATAATAAATAGATATTAAATTAAAAATACAGTAAAATAAATAAATAAATAAATAAATTTATTACTATATAATTTTTAATTTTTAATTTTTAATTTTTTTTACACTTTATTTCAATTTTATAAAATATCAGTTTGAACTAGTAAACTAACTTAGTAAACACCAAACTAAAACAAAGGGATACCAACCTACCATTTGTAGTTCAAGGGTTAATTAATTGTAAAAAAAATTCTGGCTTCTAAAATTAAAAATGATTGCATAATTTGTAATTGTTGCAACGTAACTAACAACTTCTAATTAATATATTGAATTACGTATCGGTTCCAATTTAAACTTTAAAGTTTAATCTCCGATTATATTATCCTTATTTTTTATAGAATATAAATTTTGTGATCGACAATAAAATAAATTATAAAATTTACTACATTACAAATTAAAAATTTAATTACTAATTTTTAATAAATTTTGTATTGGTTTAAAAATGATTATTAAACAAATTATTAGTTTATTGATGAAAATTATTTTTTATTAACTTAAATTAATTAGTAGTAACTGCTCCTTTAAAAAGTTATTTATAAACGTTTAACCTATATATTTATTTTTTAATTTATTCAACTCATTTCAATTTTAATAAATTAAACTAATGGGAAATTACCTTATTTTTTATATAAATTGATTTATTTAAATTCAATTGATTAATCTATAAATTTTTAAATCAATAAATTTCTATACCTTTACAACTTTTGAACTAGATAAATTTATATTTTCAAAGTAATAATAAATATATTATTTATTATCAAATTGAATATGAAACTACGCTCCTTTACCAATTGTTAATAGTTGGGTTGAAAGTAGCCCCTAAACTGTAATTAGCTCCGTACCAACTACCAGTCCAACCTACAACAACTGTACTAAAAATGATGGTTTAGCTAACCAGCTGGCTTGAAGTAAAATACCAAAAGGTAATAGGTAGCTATACCCCACATTTGATTGCTACGCCTACTTAAAACCTAGACGGTGTAGACCAAAACTTAATAAAATTGGTGGTCAATCCCAAACTAGCATCGTTGATATGTATAAGGAGTTAAATAGTGCTTTTTAATAAACTAAAATTCCATTTTCAGCGCCCATCTGAAACCAATTGAGGGAAAGCGTAAGGGAGTTTGGTATTTGAAAAGAAGCTGTAATTCCAGTCTAAATCAAATGCAACGAATTAGGGGATGGTAATAAAAATGGGAAATTTAAAAATTAGGGAAAGGAAGGAGCAATACTCGATTTAGAAATAAAATTAATTGAACGTACAAAATTATTCGTTCATAGCTACAAGTCGGTATTGCTGGTAAAGGTTACAATACAGCATGTACTTACGCTTCAAGTAGGTGTAGACTAAAAATCGGTTTGTGGATTATTAGTCTAATAAATAATTTGTAGGGCTGATAACCGAACTCAACTACAACTTAATACAACGTACGCCAAGGCTAAAAGAAAGGTACAGTTGGTACACTTCTTAACTTGGTTATCCAACTTTTTAAAAACTACTATTAATAGAAATAAGTTTTACAATTTAAATAGCGAGTTAAGAGAAGTTTATAATTAACTTAATAGCGACTACTTTAGCCCCACCTTCCGTTTCATATAAGCACAGTCGGTAGGACCGGATGTCGGTTAGTAGTTCAACTTTAATAATTTAGTCGAACTATTACAACAACCGGAACATTCGATTACTAATAGGTACTCTAAAACTGTTCATCTGTACTCATTAACCATAATAAACATTTTATCTAAGATTTATAGTTGTTTGTAGAATCAGTTTCATCATTTTTTTAATAATTAATAATTTAGTTTAAGTGAACAACGGATTGGTACATAATATATTTTGATATCATTTTGAAGCGCTTAAAACAGTTATACTAAATAAATTTTATTTAATATTTTTAATGTTAATTAGTACTACATTTAAAAATCTTAGCTTAAAATTTAAAATCAAAAAAAAAGCGATTCAAAAATAGTAATTCTTGTATTTTTTTAAATTGATCCAAATTTACAAAACAATAAAAAAATATTTAAAAATATAATCGAATATTCTGATATATATATATGCAATTTATAATTTAAATTAATACAAATATTTAAAAATAAAAGTTTTAAAATTTTATAAACTTTAATCAACTAACTATAAAAATTGTATAGATTTTAATAATGATTTTTAAATTATGGATCCAACTGTATATAAAATTTGAACCAGTTAAAGTGGATAAAATTTTCAATTTTTAAAAAGAATTTCTTTTCACAATCTAAAATTTTTTAAAACTAAATGATCAGTCATAATTTATATATGCTAACGTTACAAAAAAGTAAATAGTCAAAGTACTTTATTTAAAAATATTAATTTTGAAGTGGTTTAAAATAGATTAACTACAAATGTTGTTTTATTTTTTTAATGAAAAAAATGGCATTATACCAAAAATTTATTTTACTAGCTTGTTTAAAACTTATTAAAAAAGTAGGTATTTAATTAAACTTAATAATTAGTCTCTTATTATTAAAATATCTATTTAAAATAAACTAGATTTATTTAATGCTTTAAAAAAATAAATACTAAATAAAATATATAGTAATAAGTATATATTTATGCAAATGTACTATTACTTTTTATTTAAATCTAATATATTAAAATGTAAACAAAAATTTTGCAAAATTTATATACAGTTTCATATAATTATAGCTTAATTATATTAAACTTTTATATAAATTAAATTTAAACTAACTTTAAAAGTAATTAAATAATATAAATAAATTATAATTATAAATTTTTACAAATATATTCATAATTTATTTACATTATTTTATTTTAGAACTATATATATATATTTAAAATTTAAAAAAACTAAAAAATTAGTAATATATTTTACAAATGTTAATAGACTTGAATTTAAATGAAAAAATTTATTACTTTAAAAAAATATATTAAATTTTAATCTTATAAACTAGTAAAATTTATGCAAATCTTTTATTAAAAGGGTTTAAATTTAATTTAAACTTAATTTTATAAATTTTTAATATAATTAAGCTATAATTATATTTAAATTATTTATAAAATTTGAAAAAACTATTTATTAAATTTAAAATATAAATATAAATAAAAATTAGATATATATATTACTATAATATTAAAATTTAATTTAAATAGTTTTTATTATTTTATTATTTTTATTTATATTTTTATTTTAAATATATTAATTAGTAAATTTTATAAAGTTAATAGCTATTTTTTTTTAATTATAGCTAGTTAAATATATATATTTTATATGTTTATTTAATTTTTTACTATATATTAAATTAGCTATTTTTAAAAGTAATTAGTTTTAAAATTAAAAATAAATAAATAAGTAAGCTATTAACATTAACTTAAATTTAATATATTTGTATAAATTATTATATTTACTAATATAAGTAAAGTATAATATAAACTATTTTAGTAATTTTATTAAAATTTATGTATATTTTTAAAAGTTACTTACTGCTTTATAATAAAAATATTTTTAAAATATAGTATTAAAACTAAATATAAAATATATTTTATATAAATTAGCTAATTAAGTAAAAAAAATTACAAAATTATAATACTTTATTTATAAATTATTATTTTAATAATTTAAATATTAAATAGTAAAATTTTTAAATTAAAATTATATATTTAATTTTTTAAAATTTTAACTTTAAACCTATTATATTTTAAAATTTAACTTTAAATCTATTAACATTTAAAATATTAAATCTAAATAAGCTAAATTATTAACTTATTTAAACTATTATAAAAGAAAATTTTGAAAATAGTTTAAAGTTTTAACTTTAAGCTATTATTAAAATATTAAATATTATTTATTAAGTTTATTTATTTATTTGTAAATAATTAGTATTTAATAATATATATTAAAATATCTAAAAATTTTAATTATACTTATTAAATATAACTATTATAGCTTATATTAAATACTATTACTTTATAATATTTTATAATAAATTGTATAGATTTTATTATTATTTTAACTAATATAATTAATATTTATTTAGTAAGCTTTTAAAATAAATTTTGTTTAATTAAAATTTAAATTAGATAAAAATTACTAATATAATAGTTTTTATAAGATGTAAAAATTAAAAAAAAAGATATATATTAACTTATAAATTATTATAAAAATTAAAACTAAATAAAGTAATTATAATTAATAGCTATAAGCTTAAAATATAGTAAATATAAAAATAAGCTATTATATTTAAATAATAAATAATAAAATAAAATATATTATATTTTTTTACTATTTAAATTAGTAAACTAATTAATAATTAAATTAAAACAAATATTTTTTAATAAGTTTAAATAGTATAGTAATAATAATAAAATTTAAAAAATATTTAAAATAAGTTAAAAAGTAAAAAATAACTTTTATATAAAAAATAAATAATTTTATTATATATTTTTATAGTTTTATAATTATTTATATTTTAGTTAATTTTTCTTTTAAAAAAATTAATTAATTTAAACTTATTTAGTATAGCTTTTATATTAAATAGTTTACTTTTTTATAAATATTTATTATTTTTATATTTACTACTATTTAATAATTAAGTTATTAAATTTTAGCTACTATAATTATAATTAATACTATTTTATTTTTTCTATTTAATAGTTATTTTTAATATAGCTAATTTAAAGTTTAAAATAAAATACTTATAATAGTTTTATTTACTTTTATTACTTAAGTAAAGTGTTTTAATAAATTATTTAATTTTATCTACTATTTAATAACTAAAGTATTTTTATAAATTATTAAACTTTATATTTTTATATTAGAAAGTTTAATTTTTTTTAAATAATTATAAAATAATAAAAAATAGTTAAATATTTTAACTATTAGAAAAAGATATATTAAAATTTTAAGTTTATAAATTTTTTAAAAAGTAATATAATATTTATAAAATTTTTAAATATAAACTACTTTTTTTAATAAGTAAAAAATGTATAAATAAATTTTTACAATAAATTATAAATTAAACTTGAAAATTAATAAATTTTTAAAAAATCAACTAATAAAAATATTATATATAAGAATATTAATAGCTAAAAAAACCAATTTTTTAATAAATATTTATTATTTTTAAATAGATTTATATTTTTTCAATTTAAATATTAGCTTATAAAATAAAATTATATAATTAAAAATTAAAGTTATAAAGTAGTAATTTAATTTTAAAATAATTATTTATTTTTAATATATAATAATAAAATAATTTTAAATAATTTAATATAAAAATATTGTAAACTTTTAAAATAATAATTATATATATTAGCAGCTGCTTTATAGTAGTATATAATTAACTTTAGCTATAAAATTTAATTTATAAATTAATTAGTTAAAAAAAATTATTTTTATTTTTATCTAATATATTTTCAATATAATATATAATAATATACTATTTTAGTTAAAAATATATAAAATTAGCCATAAACATTATTTAGTTGTTATAGCTCTATAGCTTTAGAATAAATACTTTAAAGTTGTTAATAATTATTTAGTATATATATTTTTTACTAAGTTAAAAAATTAAAAAATAATTTTAAATATAAATCTTTATTTAAAAAACTTAATTGCTAAGTAATAAAAGATAATATTTTTTTCTTACTTTTAAATCAAAAATTAAGTTTTAAAACTAACTAAATCCTAAAATATAAATCTATAATTAAAAATATCTTAAATTTCTAACAAAAAAATTATTGCTATTTAGCAATTTAAGTAATCTTTAGAGCATCTAATCTTCATTTATAATAATTAGAACTTTTATTTAATAGATAATTTGCTAACTTATATAAGTTTGCTTATCAATACAAATAAATAAATTTTCTTTTAATAAATTTTAGATACTAAAATATTAAAAATTTATAAAAATATATTTGAAGAATCTAAATTTAATATTTTTATCAAAAATTGAATTTAAAAAAATCTTAATTTACATTAAAAGGCATAAAGTTGTAGGCTAATTCCAAGATCTAGTAAACTATTAAATCAGATAATTTCAATTCAAAAATAAAATAAAGTATGAATTGACTTAGACTTAAAACAAACACTTTTTAAATAACTTCAAACAAAACCATCCATCAGCAGTATGAATATCAATTCTGTCTACTACATATTGGTATTAAAATATAAATCTTATTATAAAATACTTTTAGCCTACGGAAAAATTACATAGGTTCAGGTACAACACCCAAGTAATGCCAGTATCCACGGACTCCCCTTGTGTACTCCAAGAGTAGCTGTAGCGATTTGAATATAGACTGTACTGACCAAACCCCAACTTTCCTTAACCTCCTACTCCGTTCTCTTTCATCCATAACCAATCCTACCAAACTTTTGGTTGATTCTTCACTTATCTGATCTATGAGATCGCAGTCGTACATGGTGAAAGCACCCAGAAACAGGCTTTTAGGGACTTTAACTTTACATCTTATAGGAATAGATGTCCTATTCGCGTTCATAAATGCAACTACTGGTCGAATTATAGCCTGGGAAGCTAAACTGAGGGCATCTTGCCTTATCGGAATTTCAGCACGTACGTTGCGTAACAAAAATTTAAGATCAAAGTATAACTCAGGGACATTAGAGTCGTTTAATACTGGAAGTGGAATATCGGTTAAGGTGAGATGACCTAATTTGGCAGCAACGTAAGTATCTAATTTGTTAACGATATCTATAGCCAGCCGTTGCAGCAGGTCATCTAACTCAGTAGGTATTACCAGGGATACGTCAACATTGACACTTCCACTTGTAATCCATGAGAAGGGAGCGGCACGTCCACCGTTAAATTGATCAATAGGTACTCCATCAACTTTGAAGTGTGCCTAATTAATATAAAGTTAGACATTTCAAAATAAAATTTTAACTTACCTTGCGTACAGGATGAGTAAGAGCACTCTCTAGCTTAGCATAACCTTGAGCTTGATGTAAGGAAAAGAGACAGTTATCAAACATCCCAACTAGGTTAGTAGCAGCCATAAAATCGTACAAAACCCAGTGGCTACGAAATTGTGGTAAATTAGCGGTGAAAATTGAAAATTGGAATGGTCGGAATCCAAAAGGATACTTGATTAGAACCATTAAATCTTCTATAACTAAATTTTCCAATTCAAAGTATGGGTAAGTTAAATGATAGTTCCGACTTTCTTCACTTTCAAATTTATAATCGGGTGGGTATGTAACTTTACTACGATCTAGAAATTTTAAGCTAAATCAATAAAAATTATTGAAATTTATATCTTACCTATTGTTCCACGTACACCTTTTAAGTTACAATCCTTGATTATACCTTTACCATCGATCCAACGCATTAAAGATAAGGTAATGTCTATCGTTTCAATTTCACATTCCCATATTTGTTTATAAAATGGCTCAGATGATAAATCGTATTTAACTTTAACGTTAGTTAATCTAATTTTATTTTCTTTCCAATTGGGTAAAACAGCCGATTGTATATTTATTTCCATACCAGTTTGTTTCGATAATGTTTTACTAAGTTGACGAGTTACTAGATCTAAAATAAAAAATAAATAAAATTTTTTTTAACTATACTACCGTTAAACTGCATAGAATTTGCTAGAAATAATCCTAATGAAACGAATGTTGTAGTTCCAATTAAAACGAATAATCCATGCGATAAAAATACCCAACTAAACAAAGCACTAAAATCATCTACTGTCCAGGGTCTCTTCTGTTTCATGAAAAATAGTTTAAACCTTTCACCTAACCGAAGTTTCGTGTTTGGAGGTTGAGTACTATATCTAATTAAATTGGAGATCTGATTGTGCGGCCGATAAATCTAAACACTTACATTTTAACTTTAAATTACAAGTTTTTAAAACGCATTCCAGTTAAATAATTTAAAATATAAAATGTTAAAAATATATTATATTTACCTTCAAACGATAGTTTAAAGTTATTCTTGTCGGAGTCGTAGTTATTAAAGTTCTATTTATAGGTTTTGTAGTTAAATTGAACGCATATCTTCTCAGCATAGACATCTCTTATACTTATTATCCAAACTATTCTATATACTTGTATTCTTTTTCTATAACTTGGAATAGACGAACATACAAAAAACTTTGATGATTTAAAGTTGAGATAAATCTTGCTAATTCCATAAAAAATCTCAAACCCAAAATGGATTTTATTCTGTAATTTACCTCACTAACTGAAACCTGATTCTTATTAGCTAGTTTGAAAGAAATTTAAAAAATTTTAAGAATTGTGATGGATAAATCTCAGTTCCATAATCTATCTTAAACCAATTTTCTTTGACTGCGTAAAAGTAATTGGATTTTTATTGAGAAAAGAGACATTGGATAAAGAGTAGATTTAAAAGTCTGCTATAAGAACCACCCCTAGATGGGAAACATCTTTTGTAAACTGAGCCTCTAGTTTATCTAATCAAGTGAGCCTAATTTTTGTTAATAAAGTATTGCTTTAGGTCTTAAAAGCATTGAGAGAAGCTAAAAAATTACATTCTAATATAGAGCTAAATTTATATTTAACTTGTAAAACTTGTCATTAGGAAGATTATAAATTTATTTTTGTAATTTAATCTAATATTTTATTTTATTTTTTCTGTTTTTTAGTTTATTCTACTTTATTTACTTAATATTTATTATAAAAACTATAGATAATTAACTACTTTTAAAAGTGGATTATATAAGTTTTAAATTTTAAAAATTAAAAGTTAACTTAGTAAAACAACTATATATACATATATAATCAGCTATTTTAAAAAAAAACTTT
This sequence comes from Capillidium rhysosporum, assembly GCA_037055185.1. Taxonomy (NCBI): domain Eukaryota; kingdom Fungi; phylum Entomophthoromycota; class Entomophthoromycetes; order Entomophthorales; family Capillidiaceae; genus Capillidium; species Capillidium rhysosporum. Next base: position 26,918 of record JAWQFY010000256.1, on the reverse strand, counting down.
AAAAAATAGAGCTAATATAAAATAAAACTAATATAATTAATTAAAAATTAAAATATTATATCATATTTACAAATATAAAGTATAAATTATAATATTTTATTCTATTTTAGTAAATTTTACCAAAAGTTATTTTTATTTAAATTTTAAAAAAATATTAATGTTATTTTTAAAAATAATATATATATACTTAAAAAATAAATAATTATAAAAGTTTTTATTTTAATAAAAAACATTATACTAAAATCTTAACTCTTTATATAAAATTTTTAATATATTTTCATAGAAAAAAAATTAAAATTAAAATAATATATATATATATAATTAAAGTATACTTTATTAATAGTAATTTTTTTTTAGAATTTAATAATATTTAATATAATTATTAAAACAATTATATTATTTAATTTTTAATTTTATAGCTTTATATATCTATAAATTTATTAAAATAATAGTTTATAACTAAAAATTATAAAATATAGTAGTTATTTACAAGTTTTTAACTTTAGCTACTAATATTTTCTATTTAAAAATATAAAAATTTTATAAATTACTAGTATTTATAAATAGAGTATTATTTATTTAATATTATATTTAAATCATTTTTTATAAATTAAGTTAAAATTTTCTTTTAAAAAGTAAGCAAAATAATTTATATAAATAAAAATTAATTAATAAAAAACAGAAAATTATATTAAAAATTAGCAAAAAAAGCTAAAATAAATTAAAGTTAAAATTAGTTAAATTTTAAAAAGAAAAAAATAAATATATAAAATAAAGTTTAAACTTTAAATAATTTTACTAATAAATTTATTAAATTAAAATATTATAATGTAGTTGTATAAATAAATAAATTTAAATAGAAAAAAAAATACTATAATATATTATTAAGTATAAAATTCTTATTTTATAGTTATATTTTATAACTAAATAATATTAATTTACTTTTATATTAAAAATAGTATTAATTTTATAAAATATAATTTAATTTTAATAAAATTTAAAGTTAAAAAAAATTATATTAAAAAGTATTAAAAAAATAATATTAAAAATAATAATAAATTTATAAAAAAAGATAAAAGTAATTTTAATAGCTATAGCTTAATTAATATATAATTTATAAGCTAAATATCATTAATATATTTAAAGCTTAATTTAATTATAATTTTATATTATATAAAACTAAATAAATATTATAATTATAAAATTTTTAATATAGGATTTTGTAAAATAAATTATATAAATTAAAGTGCTAACTTGCTAAATAATATATTTATATATTAAATATAGTTTAAAATAAAAATTTAAAAATAAACTAAAATAAATACTTTAAAAAAAGTTTAAATTAGCTTTTAAGTATTTTTTATAAGTTATACTTTATAAAGCTAAAGATATTTAATATAATTTTATAATTTTATAAAAAAATTTACTAATATTTATAAAAAGTAAATATAATTTATTTATATTATTTTTTAGTATATTTTTAAGTAAAGATTAAAAGTTTAAAAAAATTTAATTAAATTTAAATCTAGGCTAATAAATATTTATATATTAATTAAAAAACTTAATACCAATATAATGTATATAGCATATAAAGTTAAACCTTTTTCAATTATTATAGCAGTATAAAAAGTAAAAATTATTTATAAATATACAGTTATATATTAAAATAACTTAATAACTTTTTAAATAAACTTATTTAAAAAAATATTAAAACTACTTTATATATATATTAAATATATATTTTTATACTTTTAAATATATATATATATTTATATTTAATTATTTTAAAAAATTAGCATTATAAATAAAAATTAAGTATTTAATTTAAAATTAAACTTTAACTATATTTTAATATAATTACTAATTATATAATAATACAATACTTTAATATATACTTAATTTAGTAATTTTTATAGTTATTAGCTTATTATTTCATTATTATATCTATTATATAAATATAATACAAATAGCAATTTTATAGTTTTCATATTATAATAAAATTAAACTTTTATTTTTAAAAAATAAATAAAAATAACTTATTTTGCTATATAAATAAGAAAATAATTTACTTAATACTTAAATTATAAATATTAATTATTTTTATATATAGCTAAATTACTTTAAACATTATTTTAAATTATTTTTTATACTAATTTACTTTATAATTAATTATTTTTATAATATAATTTTTAAATTTAAATATTTATTATAATTTAAACTAATAATATATTTTTTAAAAGCTATTAGTATATTTAATAAATTAGGTATTTTATTGTAATTTACTTTATAATAGTAAATTATATTTAGCAGTTTTTTTATTTAATAAAGTTTTTATTAAATTTAATCTTTATTTATTTATTTATTATTATTATTTAATTTTTAGTAGTTTTTTATCTATTTAAATTAATAAATATATTTTTAGTATTTTATGCTTATTTTTAAAAGATTTATTAGATTTTTTTAATGCTATATTATTTTTAATAGTATTTTTTTATAATAATATATTTTTTAAAAGCTATTATATTAAATTTATTTTTAATTTTTATAACTATAGTTTTAGTATAAATTTTTTTATATTATTTATAACTAAAAACTAAAAATATGTAAAAAATTAAAATAAAAGTAAAAAATTAAAATTAAATAAATAATTTAAATCTAAAATTTAAAAATATTTAACTTAAAAATGTTAAAATACTTTTTTATACTATTTAGTATTTTATAAATATTTTTATTAATATAGTTGCTAGTTTTTTACTATTTTTAACTAATATATTAATACTATTTTAAATTTTTTTAGTAATTTAAATTGGAATTTAAATTAAAAAATATTAGAGTTTTAGTATTTTAAATTATTAATATAGTAGAATAACTATTTTTTAAGTTAATATTATTTATAAATTTAAGTTTATACTAAATATAACATAAATAATATGTATTTATATATAAATAAAAGTATATTAAATATTTATAAAAAGTAAAACTAGTATATAAAAATTTAAAGTAGTTATAAATAGTATACTATATAGTAATATATTATTATATAAACTTTAAAATTTAATATAACTGTAAATATTTATATAAATATAATATAATTATTATTAGTTTATAATATTTTAAAATTTTAATTTTAAATAACTGTAAGATTTTATTATATATTAACAAATTTTAGTAATAATTTAGTATAGTTTAAAATGACTAAGCTGAATAAAAAGTAAATTTATAATTATTTAACAAAAAAAGTTGAAAATCAGCTTATTTAATTATTTTAATCTAAATGCAGCTTAAAAATTTAATACAATTATCATTTGTTATAGAAGTTTAAATTCAAATTTTTATACAAATAGGTTAGCTTTACTAAAAAAGTATGTAGGAATTTAAATAATATATGTTAAAAATTCAGATTTTTAATTTTACTTTATAGAAAACCAAATATATTTTCTAAAAGGTGTACTAATTAAAATTTTGCATTATTATTAACTTTAAGACTTTAAAACTGATAAACTAATCAAAGTTTAATTTCAAATTTTCGCAAAAATTGAATTTAATTAAGCATTAAATTTAAAATTTTAACCTAAACATATGTCTTTAATTTAAATTCCATTTGAACCTTACAAGTAAGTTCTAAAAAATTCTGCTATTTATAACCATTTACCGATTTAAAATATATTGATTTTAAATTTGCTATATAATTTTATTATAAACTCTGTTGATTTTCTTTTTTATAAATAATGTATTATATTTTTATATCTATTGTATAATTCAAATATTAATTTTAAAATTTGATCTTAATATAATTTTATTCTAATGGAAATTATAATATAAATTCAAATATTTTTAGTAAATTAATATAAAGTATAGAAACTATAAATGCCGATATTTAAATTTTAAACGTACTTTAATCGAATATAAACTTTAAATATCAATATACCCTTTAAATTATATAATTTAAATGTTAATTTATACGCAAGTTACTTTAAATGGTTATTTTACTGCGATTTACGATACTAAGTTGGTTTATTTTAATTATTGATTTTTATATAACACCACCTTTATATTTATAAATTTAAAACTGTAGTTTACGTTGCTACCACTTTAATATAAAAATGAGTAGGTTTATTTAAAGCTTTAAGGTTTAATAAGATTTTATTTCTATATTTTGATTTTTTCATTGAGTATCTATTCAATTCGATTATAAAATGTGGTGCAATTAAAAAAAATAATGTTTTCACCTAGTTTTAAAATATAGTTGCTTTTTTTAATTTTAAACTCTTTTTGAAGATATTGATTTGTAGAAATACCGAGAAGTGATATTTATAGTAAACTTCCGACTTGAAATTATTAAAATCGTTGAAACCTACCAATAAATTTTATCTAATTGTTCCTTTTTGCATTGATTTTTGATATTTGAAGTTTTTACGTAAAATCCAAAATTTTGTGAATCAATTTCTTTAATTGAAGAAATTTAAATTTAAAATAAATAGGCATGCAAGCTACTAAAATCGGTAATATATATATATATATTAACATACATATGTAGTTGAAAATGGTTACATGGTACTCATGGGATTAATGAGTTTGTGAGAGGCACAGAAAAAAATCTATTAACTAAAATAAATGCTAGTTTTATATAAGTTTACTATATAGTAAAACTGATGCCGCTAATCCTAAACCAACCCTTCACCGTAATTGAAATTTAGAAAGCAATACTAAACAAAATATGATAGAATAGTATTTTTAAAAGCTATATAAGCTTAATCGTTGCTTTATACCATTGTTTTTCAATTTTAATTTTAGTATTAATTTTACTAGTGCCTAATGGATTTAGTTCACTACAAAGCAATAGAACAAAATTTTAAATCTTTACAGAGAACTATCAATGCCCAAGTTGGTAAAAAACTGCCTGATGATAATTACGATATACGAATGATAGGACTTTTAAACAAGTTAGATGTGTGTATCGATCAACTTAGTAAAGACGAAAGCAATAAACAAACACAAGAAACTACAGCTATTTTTGATTACCCACGTAAAAAATCTACAACCAGTCAAAATAGCGAAGATACGATTATACCTATAAATGTTTTCAACGAGGTAAAATTTAACTTCTTTAAACGGCTTCACAGGCGTAAAGGTTCTTTGGGCTCAGTATCTATCGCCTCAGTGCTTTCAACAAGTTCCACAATCATCAACACAGTTTTAAACGAAAAAGATATCTGCGTTACCGGCTTCAATCCAGATGAGTGGAACCTGGAGGGTTGGCTCTCTAGACTAAATACAAAAACCAGTATATTTTTATTACAGAAGCGATGGAAAAACAATTACTTTCGATTAAAAGATGATAAATTATTTTATTTTAAACATAGCGACAAGCTGGAAAACTTTAAAGTTGTTGAATTGACATCCAATTTCAAAGTCTTCGTTACTGACGTAATTAAAGATCAGAATTATGTGTTACAACTATTTGACACTAAGAATAACAATTCCATGTACCTTAAGGCTAACACTTCGGATGATTTGAACCATTGGTTGGCTGCTTTGAAAAGTGCTATTAACTTTGCCAACTTTACTACCTGTGATTTGCCAAATATCCCTATTATTAACTAATACTTTTAAATAACCAATATACTGTATTTATATTAAACTATTATTGTACATTTTAATACTATAGCTTGTATTTTAACTTTTTAATACATAAGGCGCCCTTTTTCATTATCGATAATCTGTATATTTAAACGTATTAAAGTACTAAAATTAGTAGTCTATTTTTAACTATAGTTTTTAATAAATTTTTAGCATTTAAATAAAAAAGTAATATTTGACTAAAATAATGGATAAATATACACTATTTTTTGTTAACTTTTTGATTTAAACTCATTAAAAAATTTGCAAAGTTTTCGACTTTGCAATGAAAATAAACTAGCCAATAAGTTGGTAAATTTTTAAACCACGGAAAAGAACTCTTATTGGTTAATTCACCACAGAAGTAACTGAATAAGAGTTTTAGCCTAGTTCTAAAAAGTGAATTATTTTTTATATATCCTCAACAGTTATTAATTAGAAATTAAGATGATCCAATACTCAGTGTTATATTCCCATCAGAAGCAGAAAAAAGTGAAATCATGGAAGGATGGTAAATATTTTGTAAAAACTCGATTTAATTAAGCACTTATTTTAGGATACTTACAAGTGCTTTATAACGATTCTAAAGTAGTTTTTGTAGTTTTATTTTATATTAAGAAATTAAATTAGATCAAACTTTTAGATGAGAACAAGCAGTTATTAGAAACGTAACTATTTTTAAGTATGAAATTTAACTAATTGAGCAGTAAATTCTATAAGTTGGACGTAGACGTGGGTGATGAAATTGATTTTTTAAAGTTTATAGTGCAGGTCGATAGTTTAGAAAATGGAAAAGGAGAAGTTACGATTGCTAATACTAGCAGTAGTAATGTTACAGTTAAAAAGGCGGTTGTAAGTTTAATTAGATTTCTTTATTACGATGCTTACTTAATTTTAGATAAAGCCGTTCATCCCTCCAAAAAGAGCGGATAACGAACTAGCATCAAACCCGAAAGTAGTATACTATAGGCCTGGTTTAACTGAGCCTACAAATTACTTTAACTTCAGCAAATTACCAATAGCTAATTTGAAGCTAGGGTCAATTAAACGAAAATTTGTAAACTTTCGAATATCTTTTTTGCTAAAAATTGTTTCCATTAGAATAAACGCAGAGATTACATTGATTACTTTATAAATGTAACAAAGTTTTATTTACAGGTAACATACAATTTAAATAATTTATTTATCTATTTATATAGGCAATGATGGACGACTGCTATGATAAGGCTGATAAGCATCATAAATATAGTGAGTCAAAGGTTACCAAGCTTAAAGATTTTCGACTATTTAATAAAAATTCGGCTAGGTAATTTTAATTTTTAGGTCTTCACTATTTGCTAATATATTTTATAGTCTTACAGTTGGTAGTTGCTACGATAAAGATCTTACATACTTTAAAGAATCTAATATATCACGACCACTTTTATTTCTTGATACCCTTGGACTTGTAACTGTTAGTTTCAACGATAGACAAACTAGTAGCGAGTAATCACAATGCATCCATTTTATATTAACAATTTTTAATTAGTTTCATGCGAGGTAACTGTCACCTACCCAAATGATCTTTCTAATTTAATATTATCAAGATGAACTGTACGTTATTTCTACATCTAAATACTTCCCAATCAATTCAACTGTACTTTTTCGAAGCATATATTATGGTTTAAACAACAACGAAGTTCAAGTACATCAATTTCTTTTTAAATGGTTTAATTAATTTAATAGCTGGTTGCTTTGGGTCCACATGATTTAGAGACTTTACCTAGAATTAAGGATCGGCCTTTAGTATTTGCCAAAACTTTAAATATAGGTTTAGAGCTAGCTATTTTAAGTACCAATTCTAGTTTTGATTATGGTATTAATTTTGTTTAGGAAATTTGGACCGTAGCATCACATCCAACAGATTCTGGAACACCATTTTAAATGGGAACACAGAGCCTATAGTTGATGAAGAAATAATTGAAATGCCATTTATTAATACAGAGGATAAGTCGATTGAAAGCATAGTTAACAGTTGGGACTTAGAGAAGCGTTTGGAGTTTGAAGGCTGGGTTAGTGAACACTTGAAAATAACAATTGAACGCTACCAACTTAACCCTGACCAAGCAGCAGTTTTAACCGACTTGATTCAGTCAACTTTTATCAACTTCAATTCTCGGCCTCTCCACCTTGTACACGGTTGTTTCGGTTCGGGTAAATCAGCTCTAATTGCGATAACTTTACTTTTTCTTTCCGAGATTAGCGCTTGTTTCAACTTAGAAATGAACGTGGTGATATGTGCTTTAACAAACGTAGCTGTAGATAATGTTCTAGTAAAATTACTTAACATGGGATTTGTCGATTTCACGCGTATCGGTAGCAAGAGACGCATAGACAAACGGATCCTTCCTTACTCTAAATTTGAAAGTAACAAGCTTGGGCAGGAGCTCAACTCACTTGAATCCATCGTGGAGTTCGGCCCTGCTGGTGCCAAGAAGTTTAAAGTGATCGCAGCTACCTGTTTGGCTACTCAGTTAGAGATCTTTGATTTCAGGTGTGAGCTGCTTATCATGGATGAAGTGTCCCAACTAACAGAACCCTACACACTTCTACCCTTGCTAAGGTTCGAGCCTAAACGCCTCATGTTGGTCGGGGATCCTAATCAGTTACCGCCCACCCTACCTTCGGATTGTACCGCTACCCCACTACTCAAACAAACTCTCTTCGATAGGATGATACGGCTCGGTGTCGAACCTTTGTCTCTCACCTACCAGTACCGTTGTCATCCCAGGATAGCCAATCTCTCCAGCCAACTTTTCTACGACGGTGGGCTGAAGGACGGTATCCACTCTAGCAATCGGGAAGCTATGCTGGAAGGTCTACCGCCAATAACTTTTATAGATTGCCCTGGAAAGGCGGAGCGTAGCCAGTATAGTAACTCACAATTCAACAAAGCGGAAGTCAAGGCAGTGACCAAACTTGTTAAACACTTGATAAGCTCGGGGGTTAGAGGAAACTCTATTGGAGTTATCACTTTCTTTCGAAGTCAAGTAGAACAGCTGGAGATCGAACTGATGGGTAAGAAAGATAGAGCTACTGGTCTGATAATAAGCACGGTAGACGCCTTCCAGGGAGCTGAAAGAGACATTATTGTGATGTCCTGCGTTGCTTCCCATCCCGATGATATCAAGTTCGTAGCCAATAGAGCAAGAGTTAATGTAGCCATCACCCGAGCCAAGTTCCACCTAATACTAGTGGGGAATACGCAGGTAATGATGAAAGACAAGATATGGCGCGAGATCGTGGCTTCCAGTTCACCAATGGGGTTAGGTGAAATTATGGCGTTGAAATCTAATGTCGAATACGCTAGCGACTCCAGTAATGATAATATCGACCTTCCTCCCGTTCGGTCTACACAGAGGTCTACAGTTAGGTCCAACGCTAATACTCAGAGAAACGTAGCACCAGTGACTAACGAAGTTACCAGCGATGACGAGTTTAAAGATGAGTACTTTAAAACTGCTACCTTTGCATCTTCACCGTCCACCCGTACTCACCAAAAAAGTTCGAACCAGCTTGACAACTCCTATACCGCTGTCCAGTCTGGGGACCGAATATCCAAGAAGGGACGTACTAACCTCAGCCCACCTGCCGAAGAAAATTTCTACAAGCAGCTTAATCACTTTAGAAACCCTTCAAACAACACTACTAGTCGAACTGAAAATATTGATTCTGTCAATACCGATTTTAATCAGGGAGATATGGAAGAAATAGTATCCGCAAACTATGATGACTGCCAACAAGTCTCTTCACCTCCTAATCCCGAGTTTTTAAGTTGGCTGCAAAATTTGGAGAAGGATTAAGTTAAATCTAGCAAGAATATAAAAGCTAAGGTGTCTTTATAGGGTGCTTCTACTTATACCAATATCAGTGCTTTTTTGTTATTACATCGGTATTTATATAATATATATAGAAATTATTTACTTGTTTATGTATGCTTACTTGCTTTATTTGTCTAAGATTATTGAAATAGTTATTTAAATTTATTTCTAAACTTTTGTTTTTAATTAAGATTATTACTGGTTTATGTTAGCTTAGTATTTCTAACCAAGTTATTCACTCTTTAAAATACACTAGCTTCTGCTAAAAGTATATATTCTATAAATTGATAAACTCAATATTTACCAGTTAAATACCCTTTCACAAAGTTTAGCTATAACTACTGGGTTGAAAGAGTTGCCTAGAAGCTGAAGTTTCTGACGTTCAGTAAAATTATCCGGAAAGTTTAATACAAATTTCACTTTCCTACCATCTGTATTAGCGACATCTTCATTTGATGAAGAATTAGATGGGGTAGGGAATCCCATCAGAGTAGCTACCTCTTCCCAATTAAAGTAATACAACGAATTATCGGAGTTAGATAATTTTAATAGAGATCCGGATGTATATATATGTTTGGACCCGTAAGCTTTCGTAAAACATGAAGTTCGTAAAGAATTTAAAGTTACTATATCTATGTTTAAATTTAATATACAAATATTTGTGACAATAAATTCTTACCTAGTTTGAAGGTTGGATTCCTATCTATATATTTGGGTTCAACTTTTATCCTACTTTCAACCTCAAAGTTCAAGATTTCTGATAATTTTTTACAGCCCATACCTTCCATAACTTTATTATAATTTTTAAATTGGTCTTGGGTATCTAGCTTGAAAAAATCTAAATTTTGTAACTGACAGGAGCAAGTAGAAGTAACTAATGGATTCAATTTTTCATCTAAAGGCCATTTTGTTTTTAAGCTATCAAGCCTAACTACCTCATTATGTGGCTTCACTTGGTCGATACCGACTCTTTCAGCTAAGCAGTAATACCGGATTCTAGAGTTGGTAAATCCGAATTGACATGTGTTCAAAATAAATTCGTTTATCTTGTATCCCAACTTGTTTAACGTCTCTACCATCTTTAACCTTGTATTCGAGTTTTCAAAATTTAATACGTTCTCGACTACTATATAACTAGGTTTGCAAATCAACTTATCCAATATATTCAAAAGATTGATAAAAGGTAAAGTACGTTGATCCAGTTCATCTTCTAGTTTACCGCCTCTCGTATAAGGTTGACAAGGTGGACTCAAAGTCCAAATATCAGCTTTATACTTTTCAAGTTGTTGTAATGTTAGATTGGCAATAGAACGGTTTGAAGGTTGACTATCAAATGTGGTGAAGTAGGCTGAATTGGCTAAATCGTTTATATCATAACTTTGAAGGATTTGGATGGATTTGGATAAATATTGGAAGGCAAAGTTCTATATTATAAATAGATTAAAAAAATTAAATTGTTAGTTGTATTATCTTTATTTACGTAGCCACCTATCCCACTAAAAAATTCTAAACAGGTTAACATCTTGGCTTCTGAAGCTGTGGTTGGATTTGTTTTTTCTTGAGTCGCCATCCTTTATATTTGAGATTATTTTGAGCTTTGTAAAAAAATTTTGTGTTGAAAATGTCTTAAGAAATTCTATAAGCAGATAAAGTGTAAAAATATAAAATAAAATATGAAAATGGGTATAAAATTTATTTATTAAATATGGTATGGGTATATACTACTACTGAGTATAATTAGTCCTTATAGAATATATGTATTGTATAAGATAAGCTTTCTTTACCACATATTGGTTTAATTTATTTACATAAATCGGCATAATGAATATTAATACCTTTTAATATTAAGTTTTACCATTTAATCTTATTTGATTCACTTGTTAGAGTAAACCTCAATCCTAATAAACCATAACCATAGTAAATTTTCAAAAATATAATATAATTTCAAAGTTCTAAATAGTTTTTAAAGTAATATTATTTGAAAATTAATCATATAATTTTTTAATATTTTAAGCTTAAAATAGAAAAATATTACAAAATATAATATATTTTTTAAAACTAAAAAATAATTAAAAATAAATTTTGGAATTTTATAATTATATTTTTAATAATAAATATTTAATATAACTATTTTAATTGTATTTATTATAACTATATAAATTATTATAATATTAATTTTATAGTAAAAAGTTATAGTTTTATAAGTTTAAAATATTTAAGATTTTTAAAAACTAAAACTATAAAAATTTTAAAAGTCTAATATATTTTTTAAAATTTTTACTCATTTTAAAATATGAAATTTTATATGATCTATTTATTATAATTACTAGTTAATATTATATAAGATTATTAAATAAACCTTGTATAAAAAACTTATAGATATTTTTTTTAGTTTAATAAAAATTATCTTTTATTTTTAAACTAGTAATTTAAACTAAATTTAAATTTAAAAATTAAATTATTATAATTATCTTATTTAGCAATTTATTAATTCTAACTTAAATAAGTAATTTTGATAAAGTAAAGTACTTTTAATTGTTAAATAATTTTAATAGTAAAATAAATAGTAGCTATTAAAATTCATAAATTATTTACTATTATTTTTATATAATTATATATTTTACTTTTAACTAAAATTTTAATTTTTATAAATTAATAAATTTAAAATATATATATATAAATTTATTAAAAATAAATAAATTAAAAGCTTTTAATAGTTTAAATTATTTTAATACTTTAAGTATATATAATAATATTAAATATTATATAAAAATTTATTTTAAAAATTAAAAAATAACTAATTTTAAGCTAAAAATTTATATATTAATAAATTTTTTTCTATATTATTATATATAAAAAGTAATTTTATTATTAGATAACTAGCTTTAAATAAGTTTAATTTATTAAATAGTTTATAAAACTTAATTTTAAATTAAATTTACCTATTAATATTTTAAAAATACTTTTTTTAGAATTAATTATTTTAAATAGCAAATATTAAATATTATTTTAAACTAAACTAAAATTTATTTTATTAAATTTATTAAATATTTAAATTATTTTAAAATATTAATTAATATATTATAGTATTTAAAAAAAATTAATAGTAAGCTTATATTATAAAAACAATTTAAATATACTTTTACTACTTTAAAATATATACTTATAATAAAGCTAAAATTTAAAAAAAATAACTATTATTAATAATTTTTATATTATAATTAAAATATTATTAAAAGTATACTTTAAAAACAGTTAGTTTATTATTTTTAATAAATTAAAAAGCTAAAAAATAATATTCAATATAATAAAAATACTTAAAGCTTAAATATATTTAATTATATTAATAAGTAAAGTATTTTATTAAATTAAAAATACCCTTTTAATTTAAAAAATATATTTTATTATATAAAGTAGTCTTAGCTAAAAATAATATTTATAAAATAATTAAAAATATTTATAAGTATAAATAGATTTTATTATTATTATAAATCTTAATATAATTGTATACTTAAACTTATAAAATAAATTGTAAAGTTATAGCTATAATATATTTTTATAAATTTAAAAAAACTAAATTTAAAAAATTACTATATAGCTAAAAAATAATTATAATTATATTAATAAAATTAATTTATAAAATTTAAGGCAAATTTATAATTAGCAGTTTAAATATAAATATTAAAATATAATTTAAAGTATACTAAAGTTAAAAAATATTATTATTAGCTTAACTAACTAGTAAAATTAATATGTTATAATTATAATTATGCTAAAAATATATATTTATATTTTATGAAGTAAATTTATATATTAGAATATATATATAAACTTATATTATAAGCTAAGTTATATATTTATTTTATAAATTACTTATTTTTAAAATATAAATTAGTTTATACTTATAACTTAAATATATATTTTTTAAAATATAAATAAAATAGAAATTATAGCTATAAATATAAAGTATACTATATTTTATACTTATTAAATAAATTAATACTAAATATAGCAATTATATAATAGTAATTATAAATTATCTTTATATTATAAACATAATATTATAATATTAATTATTAAATAAATTTAGTTTTTAAAAAAAAACATAATAAAATACTTATTTTAATAATAAATTATAATATTATAATATATTTAATTATAAAAAAACAATTTTTTTTTAAATTTACTTATTTTTAATTTTATTAATAAATAAATATTTATAGTTTAATTATTAAAATATATATTTTATAAAAAATTAAAAATAATATATATAAAATTTAGCTTTAAAATAATTATTTTATTAAATTATATTTAAAATATAAATAATTTTTACTAAGTAAAATAAAGAAAAAACTAGTTAAATAATAAATAATATTAATATAAAAAAATAAATATTTTTTAACTTAATATAAAATAATATATATTATAATATAATTTGAATATATTATAACTTAAGCTAAAAAATACAATATTTTAGCTAATATATTAAACATAAATACTTATTACTTAAATTATAAATTAATGTTATTTTTTTTATAATTAATATAAAGCTAAGTTAAAATAATACCTTTTTTATTAGAAATTAAACTGTTAAAGTATCTAATAGCATTAATTTCCTATTAAAGCAAATCTCTAATTAGAATTCTTTAATAATATAGTTGCTATATTATTAATATAATAAATATTATCCTTTTAGATAATTTATTAACTATTTAACCTACTCCAAAAATAATTTTTATATTTATTTTATGTAGTTTATTTAACTTTTTTATAAGTAAATAATTAAATATATTATTGATTTTTTTTTTACTTTAAATATACTTTTATATATCTTATTTATATATTACTACTATAACATTTTTGAAATTTTAAAGTATAATAAAGCTAAAGTACTTGGTTTTAACTAGACTAAATATTAAAATATATATACTTATTTTTAAGTTAAGTTTATAAATAAATATAATACTTGCTTATTATTTGAGCCTTATAAAAAACTTAAAGTGCTTATTTTTTATCCAAGCTCCAAATAATTAAGTTACTTTTTCCAAATTAGCTATTTAGTAAAATTATAGTATATATTATAATAAACTTAATAATATAAATCTAAATTTAAATAAATTTAATAAGTATATAAATTTAAAATATTAATATTTATTTATTTAATTTAATAATAATATAAAAGTAATAAAAATATTAAGTTTATATACTTATTAAATTTTTTTAAGAGAAAAAGTAAGCTTTAGAAAAAACTTTACTATTATAAATATTTAATTAATCTAGTTTAATTAATTTATAAAAATTTAAATATATAAAGTTATTTTTTATATTTACTTTATTTTTTATAATTTTACTTATTTAATAGTTTTATTTTATTTTATTAATTAAAGTTTAAATTTAAAATAAGTAAAATATTTATTATTATAAAAAACATTAGTTAAAATATTTTAAATTTTAAGATAAAATATAAGTTAAGCAATTTATAACTAACTTTAACAAATTTACTTTCCTAATTAGCAAGCTATTACCTTTTTAAATATTTATAATTTTTCTAAAATAACTTTACAAAAATATTTTTTCTTCTTGCTTTGAATAAAATTATATATTTTTAGTTATATAATTTTAATATTTTTTAAAATCATGTTTTATTAAGGTAATAAAAAATCTATTTATATTAATAAATTTACTTCTTATTTTATTATTCTAAATTTTATTTCAATAATTATTTATTATTATACAAAGACTATTAATATATATGATAATTATGTTTAATTTTAAGTTTATTAGCTAATTTGTTGTAAATATTAGATTTATAATCTTTTATTCAGACAACTTTACTATAGTATAGTTTTAAAAATATAAATGTATATTTAACCAAATTTAACTATATATAATCACCAGCTTTAGCATGAGCAAGTAAGTGGTTAGTGAGTATTACTGCATTCATACTATCCCATTGAATTTCTTTGAGGGAGGGGAGTATATTTAAAGAGATTTAGATTAATAGGAGGACTATGTCTAACAATTTTAGCTTAATAAAATGAGTTCAAAAAGCATGATTCTTTGTTTTTCAATTAAAATTTAATAAGAAAATGGTGACGAAATACAGGTCTAAACCAATCACATAAATTAGTTTTCGATAACATTATGGATTGTCTAAAGTTGGCCTACTTAAATCCTGATGGATAACTGGAAGATTTAAAGAACGTATTATGAGTTTAGTTAATGGAGCAGAAAATGGTATGTTTTAATTTAAAAATAGTAAGTTTAATCAAAATAAAGAATCGATAGATTCTGAGACATATGAAAATTTAAAATTTAGCTATAGTATAGATGATCTTGTTAGGTATCTTTTGAATTCAATTATTTACTAAAAGTGACAACAGTATTTTAGCATTGGAAAAAAGCATTGACAGTTCATTACACGAAGATTTAGCAAACAATGAAGTAATATTGTGAGGTTAGTTGTTACTTATATATTGAAAGGAAAATAATTACGAAGCTCTAGCAACAATGCACAAAATAAAAAGTTCAATTGAAAGGTATAATGATTTTATTATGAGCGATAGAAGCAAAATTGAAAATTTGACAAGTATTCGAGATAAAATACTTGAGCGTAATCAATTCAGACAACTCCATTTACAAACCAATTTAAAAGAACTCAAGATACAAGAAACTGATTTACAAAACACGACTAAAACAATAAAACATACAAAGTAACATTAATTTAAAAATAAGCTAATTTTGTAGAATTTTGGGCAATGACAATTTAAGATTAATTAAACTATCTCTCAAAAAGATAGTCAACGAATTAATATTATTTTATAATATTAAAAAAGTGGGTATGTACAATTTGAGGCTTTGCTAATGTTTTTATTAGCTAGACGATCAGAAGATTAGCATACTTAATATTTCTCTAAGTTTACCAGTCAAAATTACGAAAGGTATTTTATTTTACTAAATTTATAACTTTTTAAATCTTTATATTTTTCTATAAATACTATTATTTTATGAACAATAAACTTTCAATAACTGATATTAAGCAAGTTGCACTCTATGTGTTCCCAAAGGTTATTTAGATGTTTCGCTGCCTAGTTTTAATGTTGGAATGGGGTATTTAGCAAGTTTAGTTTATCATGTGGCATTTTATCTCAATATAAGCCTTAAGCACCCTATTCAACTCCAAGGTTCGCGGTGTATTATATTTGATCAACTGACAGAAATACTAGAAGGACTCGACTCAGAATTACCAATCAGGTAGCATAATATAAAGTATTTCTAATAACACGTTAAGTTATCCGTTATTCGTTGAGAACACGGGGTATTATGATGAGTTTTTAATAGCACTAAGGTTACTAAATATTGATATTGAACAGGTTTACTTTATTTTTTTGAAATTAAACTAAATTTACAGTTAGGAGTAGTAGTAGATCTTCAGTTTATTAATTTAGATGCCACTATTTACAACTTTACCTGTCTACTTAATAAACTTTGCTAATGCTTTATCTTAAATTTTAGAAATACATTTTTAGTTTACTTTAAAGCGGAGTTTAAGAAACTAAATTAATGATTATTTACTTTTAGTCAATGTTATATAAAAAAAGTTAAATCTTTAAATTAATTAACAATTTTGTAACAGCTAGCATTTACTGTTAAATGTTCTTACTTCTCCTGTTATACTTGTTCTACTTACTAATAAAGACATATTTTGTATACTAATCTGATGTTAAGTATAAGACCTGTAAATGTAGATTAGCTATTTTAATATTAAAAGTTAAGTATAAATTAAATTAAATTAAAAAAATATATAAACAAATGCTAATATTGAAGCAATATTAATTTTTATTTAATAGTATTTAATAAAATTTTTATACTTATTTTAATTGTTATGTATATTATATTTTTTCATTCTAATCTTTTAATTTATATAAGTTTTATAATTACCAACACTTTTTACTTAGTATATCTTGTATAATGCTGTAGTTTTCTATATTTAACACTTTTTAGGTTATCTTTTATAAATTAAAAAAAATAATTAGAATTTTTATATATTTATTACTTAAGCTAATATAGATAATAAGTATTATTTAATTAGTTTTTTTATATACTTATTGATAATAAATTTTAAAAATAGTAATATATTTAAACATATTATTAATCTAAAAAATATATAAATATATTGCTATATAATTATAAAAAATAAAATTATTATTATATTAAATTATTTATATATATATTTTTAAGATTTTAAATTTAAATAAATTATAAGTTAATTTATAATTTTAGTTAAAAATATTATTTTCTAATTTAATAAGTTTTTTAAGTTTAAATTATTTTTATTTTAGTTGATTATTTAAATTAAATTTTAATAAATTAAAAATAATAATAAATATTTAAAGTTAAAATTAAAACTAGTTATTTTAAGTTTTTAAAGTAATTTTTTAAGTAAATTAAATATATAAAAAATAATAATATTAAATTAAAATATAACAAATTTAGTTTAAATATTTATTAAATTATTTTAAATAAAATTAAAATATAAAAATTTTAACTTTATTTATTTTTATTTATATAGTTATATAAAATAAATAGTAAATAAATTATAAATAAAATAAAATAATTTATTTTTTAAATATTTAAATTATATTTAGTAAAAACTATTAACTTATTACTTTATTTAATTTAAAAAGTGGTTATATAAAATTAGTTATATATATATTTAAGTAAATTACATTATTATTAAAGTTTAAATTTAAATTTTATTAATTATTATTATAAAAGGTAATTTTAATTATTTTTTTAAAATTTAAATAAATATAGCTTTATTTATATTAATTTTATTAAACTTACTTATTAAATAGTATTTTAGTTAAGTTTATCAACTTTTAATATAATATTAGTATAAAAAATTTTTAAAAATCAAAGCTATAATAATAATATTTTAATATAAGCTTTTAATTATAAATTATAAAAAGGTAGTTTACTTAAAAAAAGAAAATTTAAAACTTAATAAAATATAGTTACTTGTTTTTTCTTTTTAAAATAAATTAAAACTTGTATAAATATTTATTTATTTAAAATTTAAAAATTAATTTTATAAATTAGTTTATTATTAGTTATTAAAATAAAATATTTTTTTTAAAGTTATAATATATTTAATAAAAATATTAAATTAGTTTATATTTTTAAAATAATATAAATTAAGTTTAATTAAACAATTAATTATAATTAACATAATTTTACTAACTTAAATTAAAAACTTTAATTTTTTTTAGTATTATTATTTTTAATTTATTAATTAGTAGTTAAATATATAAATATTAGTTATTTTTAAATACATAATTTTTAATTAAGCTTTAAATATTTTTAATTTTAATTTTTTACTAATAATAAATAAATTTTATTTAAATTTACTTTTAAATATAATAGTTATATATTTAAATAATAAATTAAATTTATAAATTATATATTTTAAAGTCTTATTATTATTATTAAAATATTTTCTATATAATAAGTTTATTTTATTATATAGTTTAACTTAATTAATTTTTTTAAAATTATAGATTAATTTAATAAAATTTTAATTAATATAAAAATCCAAAATATATAATTTATTTTTTACTTAAAAATTAGTATTATTTATGAAAATATAATAATTAGATTATATAATTATTATATATTATATTTAATAAAATAGTATTATATAATTTTTTTTTAAAACTTTTATAATTATTAATAAAAAACTTATTTTTTAAAATTATATTTATTAATTTAATACTTTTATTAACTATATTTCTTTATTTAAAGTTAAGTAAAAGTATATTATAATTTAAATTAATTTTATAATTTACTATTTTATATAGAATTAAATAATAATTTATTTAATAACTTAGATTAATAATAAATATAAAAAACTTTTTTATTTATTATAAATATATATATATATAATATTTTAAAACTAATTTAATTTAAAAGAATTAATATATATTTTATTTTAAAATATTAAATTTTTTAAATTAAATTTAAAGTAAGTAATAAAGATTAAAGTAAAACTAGTTTTACTATTTAATTTAAAGTTTAAATTAATTATAAATAGTTATTTATACTTTAAATATATTACTAATTATTAAATCATTACTAAAAGGCTATTATAAGCTTTTATTAAAACTAATAGTTTTAGTTTATAAATACTTTTTAACTTTATTATTATAGTATATATATTTATAAATATATAATAATTTAAATTAAAAAATAAAAGTTAACAATAATGTAAAAATTATACTTTTTATATAAATATTAATTATATAATACTATCTTATTATTTTAAATTTATTTAAATTTTATAAATAGTTTTTAGTATTTTTTTTCTTTATATAATAAAGAAATGTTTTTTAAATTAATAGTATATATAAAATATTTTAAAATAATTTTATTCTTTATATATTATAATTTAAATTAAACTTTTATATAAATTATTTTACTAATTAAATATATATATATTTATAGCTTTTACTTTTTAAAACTTTATTAATTTTAATATAAAAAGTTAATAAATTTTTTAGTATTTTTTTACTTTTAAATTTAAAATAAAAATAATAAAGTTTTTTAAATATATATATAATTAATTTAAAATTTTAAAGATTTATATATATTTAATATTAAAACCTAATAAATAAACTTGGTAATTTTTTATTATCATCTTAATTAAATAATATACTAAAACTAATTTTATTAATTATCTTAAATATAAAATTTAAAAAATATATAATAAATAAATATATATATAAATTTAGATTAGCTCTTATTTTAATTTTATAATTTTTATTAAATTTTAAATTTTTTTATATTTAGTTTAATAATTATTTATTAACTACTGTAAAAGTTTTTAAATCTAACTTAGTATTTATTTATTATATTTTTTAATTAATAACTTGATATATAAATAATATTTATAAAATTAAACAAATAATTTTAAATATATTATAGTTAGATTTTATAATTTTTATTAATTTTAATACTTTAATTTTATGTAAAAAAATGGATTTTATAATTTATAATTTTAACTGATTATTTAAATTTTATTTATTATTTATTATAGTATACTATTTTATAATTTATATATATATATATTTACTATTTAAAAGTAAAAATAAAATATTATATAACTTTAAGCTTCTTAAAATAAAAAAAATAATTAATTTAATTTAAAATAAGTTTTAATAATTTAATTTTATAATACTTTTTAAATATTTTATTTAATATTATTTAAATATCTAAAAATTAATTTATATTTATTTAATATAATATTTTTTATATTTTATAAGTAATAAACTTTACTAAATAAAATTTGAATAAAAATTATTATATTAATATTTTTTAATTATATTTATAATTAGTATATAAAAATAAACTTATATATAAATATTTATTTTTAATTTAGTTATTTAAAATATTAACTTAAATATATAAAATATAAGTTAAAATTAAAAGTAAATTTAAATTTTAAAATTATTAAAATATTTAAATCTAAGCTAATATTTAAATTTTTAATTAAATTTAAAAATAAAAATATAATTACTAAATCTTTATCTTTAATATAATATAAAGTTAAATTTATAAGTATATAATTTAATTATTTTGTATTAATTATTAAATTATTTAATTTAAAATTAACCAAATTATTAAATAATATCTTATAAATAAAATTATAATTGTTATTATTAGTAAATATACTAAAACTATAAGTTTAATTAATTATAATAATTATTATAAAAAATATACTAAAATTATAAACTAGTAAATTAACAAAGTTTTAACAATTAATTATTTAAACCTGTATATATATTAATTAACTGAAGCATATTTTTATAAAACTATATACATATATATGATTACATTTATAAGACTATAAATACAAAATCACTAGAAATTAAATAATCAAATTATAATATAAGCATTAATATATCTTATTAAATACTGCTTTATAAATTTAGATTTATTGAAATACAAGTATATAAATAATAATTTGACATAAACCTAAGGTATAAAAAATGTAAGTCTCTCTCCGCATTTAGTTAAACCATCACCCTGATTAAATAAAGAAATATTATATACCCTGAAGAACTAGATGGTAAAAGTGTGGCACGGTAATTCTACAGTTTAGTTATCCATCCATAAACTCAATATAGTTATAGCTCATTTACCATTCCTCATTATCAATACTATTAATCCGATTGAACAGGGTGATAGTATTTTCAATAGTAATAACTGATGAAAGTAAAGGGGTAGCGAAACTGAAACTGTTCAACACCTACGTAGTTAGCCCATCTTTACGTATAATTTTTTATCGTTGAAATCGATAGCGAACTGATTGTGATTATCGCCAAAAACAGCGTAATTAATCATAGTAGAGGGGATTTATATATCCGCTAGGTAGTCAGCTTGGACGTAACTTATAGGGTAGTATTTAAAAAGAAAAGATTTGGCGAACAGGCCTTATTTTTAACAAATAGATTAGGTTAGCATATCGAAGAGCTAGTAATATCTATTTTATTGGAACAAAAGGATACTAAGTTGTTATAAGTTGTTATACATTTTACTTATATTAAAGTAATATTTGGAGAACTAGTATAGGAGTTGAAAGGCTACTAAAAGTTTGAACATAAATTATATAAAGGGATATAAAGCAAACAAATTAGATACGTACCTCTAATTGTTTAGATAGTTTACTTAACTAACTGCAAATGAACTTTTTTTTTTACATCTTAAAAAACAATAAAGTTGTCGGGTACTTTATACCACTTTTAGTGGCATATAGATATCAAAGGATATCATGACTTTCAAATGATAGTTCATTATAGTTAATAAAAGAAATGAAAAGGCGACGTATAAAAAATAACTTACCGGAATAAAGCAGGTGTAATTAATAAGTGATACTAAATTTTACTGAATATATAAATAAGATAATGAGTTTGAAAACAGAAGTTATTCCAAAGATTTGAGCAATTCACGATCCCAGAGGTAGAGACCAAGACCGTCACCACCTACGAGGTTAAGCTGGGTGACGTAATCAGAAAGTTGCTTAATAGCATCGACCTGTTCACTTAAAAATTCACCTTCGAGATAATCAGTCATCTGGGGATCGTTGGATTCTTCAGCAACTTTATGTAGGTTAAGTAAAGAACGGTTTACATCTTTCTCTAACTGTAAAGCAGCTTCAATGGCGTTCTTAGCAGATTTCCATTCAGTTTCAGGACCTTCGATAGCTTGTAAAGCTACTCTACCACCACGCTTATTCTGGTAATTGATAAGTTTGAATGCATGCTCTGATTCCTAATCAAAATTAGTATACCTAAACTTAATATAAACCGTTACTTCTTCGGATGACTTTTTAAAGAACTTTTCTAAACCGGGCAGAGCGACGCTATCTCGACCAAAGTAGGAGGCCATAGAGGCGTAGACCAAAGAAGCACGTTGTTCCATATTGATCTGCTCATTGAGAGATTCTTCTGAAGATGTTGAGAAATTTTGACGAGCTAAAGCGGAAGACATTTTGTAAATTCGTAGTTGGAGTTTATGAAATGCTTTCAGAGAAGAAAGCTAACCTCTTTTATACCCTCGTTGAATATCAATTTAGATCTTGATTGATTGTGTACTGAAACGTATTTCTAAGCCTGATTATCAGTATACTTTATCTCATTCCTTTATAACACTTTCAAATCTTGTTCAAAAGCGTATCAAATTCAATCTTCCCCGTTATCTATTTGTTGGTTAAATTTACCAACTTTTAAATTTTTAAGGGTTAGTATTAATTTAATTACGTTCTACAAATAGAAATGAGCGCTGGTTATAAATAATCGCTTTTGAGTGACTACGTCAAATATGAAAAATTATGAAGCAGGTTTTCCACACAATTGATCACAAAGATATTTTAGAACTAATGATATAGCAGTATAGCTTAGGATTACTGGCTGTAGATGATAGATTGAACTAGATGATCCCATCTTATCTCCACATTTAGATCTAATCTAAGATATAGATCATCTATGAAACCTCCTTAAACTAAACTTAGATATCTTTTGGAAATCTACTGAGTAGATCTAAAATTGTATACACAAATAATTAAAGGAACTATGTCCGATTTCTACTTAATCTACTATTTTTGTTTACTTTTATATACCTATATTTATAATTTTTACGATTATAGAATTTTGCTTTGGATAATTTATAATAATAAACTACTAATTACCAGTTCCCAGCTAATCTACAAATGTAAATATTTAGCTATAAGCTATAGACCTTACGTTAAACATTAGAACACCGGTACAATTGGGTTTTAAAAAGGTACGTAAATGTAATTACATATTGGAGATTAACAATTGCTTAGTTAAAAGTTTTATTCTAAGGCATACCAAAAGTTTAATTTTAATTTTAATTTCTAAATATTTATAGCAACCAATTAACTTTGAATAAGGAATTATCCTATTATCATATTATCTTTTATAAGAATAATAATTTTGTCATATTTACTATACAATAAAAAGATGTTTAATTTAATTAATTAGTTATAAATTTTAATGTAAAGTTATATTAAATTCCTTTTAATATATATGAATAATTATTTGATTTTTTTTAAATAAATATTATAAATATTATAATTAATTTAATTATTTATAAATAAACATATATTAAAATTTAAGATAAATAAAGATTAACAATTATATATATTACTAATTTTTAATTAAATAATATAAACTAATAAAAATATGTTAAAAAATAATAAACAACTAACTATTAGCAGTATAAATAAAAAATAAACAGTATAAATATTAATTTAAAGCTTATAATAACCTTAATATTATTAAATTATAATACAAAATTTTAAAAAAATACTTTTATAATTATAATAATTATAATATATATTATTAATTATTTAATTAGTATAAATTTAATAAATAAAGGTTAAAAATTTAAAAATAAGAAATAAAGTAGCTTATACTTTCTATTAAAAAGTAAAATAAATATTATATACTATTTATTATTATATATAAACTGCTAATAATAGTAAAATATTTCTAACTTTTAAAATAAAGAATTATAAATAGTAAAATATTTTATATTTTAAAATACTTTAAATTATAATGTAAAAATTTTAAGTATTTTTAAAAACTTTTAAATTTTAATCTAATGAAAATTCTAATTAAAACTAAAATCTTAACAATAAATTTATTAAAAATTAAATAACTTTTACAATATTATTAACTAGCCTAAAATTAATAAAAAATAAAGCTATAGTAGTATATAAAATAAATATAGTAAAAAATATTTTTTCTAAAATTATTACTTAGTTTTAATATAATAATATAAATATTATATTAAAATTTAATTTTAAAGTTATAATATTAATTTTATAAAATTTTATTTATATCCTTTATTTTATAAATATAATAAAAAAATAGTTTTAAATTTATATAAATTTAATATTATAATATTATAATAAAATTTTAATCATTATATTAAGCTTATTAGTATAAAAATATATACTAAATTATTTAAATTAAAAATAATATTAAAGTATTTATTAAAAAATACTAACAAATTAAATATTTTATTTTAATAATAGCAAGTTTTTATTTTATTTTTTATTAAAAATATTTATTTATTTATTTTTCTTTTAAAAGTTATTTAAATTTTTTACTTTATAATTTATAAGATATAATTTTTAATATTTATTATATTTAAATATAATTAAAAAATATTTTTTTTTTTAGCTATTATTTATAATTTTTCAAAGTATATTACTTTAATAATATTATAAATATATGTTAAAATTTTAATAAAGTATTAAAATATATTAATATATTAATATACTATTAAAAAACTATTATTTTAATATATAATTATGAAAAAAATAAAAGTTTATAGCTTATTTTAGTATAAAATTAAGTTAATAGCTATAAAAATTACTATAATTAAGTATATATTAAGAAATAGCTATATAGTCAATAATATAGCTAAAAATATTAGCTATTTAAATTTTATTATAAGTAAATATAAAAATATAAATACTTTTAATTTGTAGCTAGTTTAAATAAACTACAAAATTACAATATTATTTCAAATTTTAAAATAGATAAAATATTAATTTAACTAGTTTAATCTAAATATATTTTTAAATATTTAAAGCTACTTTTAAAAGTATATAATATATAAAGTTGTATTTTTACCTCTTTATAAATTTTTAAGTATAAATAAAATTAAATAATTTTTAAATTTTATAAAATAGTATATTATTAAAAAAAGTTAAAAAAAAAGAATTAGTATAAGCTAAAAATATAATTTCTAAAAATGCTAACTATTTAAATAGTATTATCTAAGCTAATAAATGCAAATTTAATAAATATAATATTAAAAATAAGGATTATAAATATTAGCTTAATTAAAACTATAAATTTAACTATATAGTTAATAATAAGTTACTTAATATAGTAGCTTTAAAGTTACTATAAATAAAATTTTATATTTAATATATATAAAAGATAATTTTAATACTAATATTTATATAACTTTATTTAAATAGTTTTATTTTAAGTTTTTTTAAAAAGTTTGTTTAAACTATTAAGCTATTTTAATATACAACTTTACTACTTTTTATATTATTATAATAACTAAAAATTATATTAAAAATACTAGTATTAAAATTTTTAACTAGCTTATATATAATATAGATTTTAATCTAATTAAAAATTTTAAAATAATATTAAAAAAAGGCTTACTAAAACTATATTTTAATAGAAAATATTAATAATTTATAAAATTATATTAAGTATACTTAGTAAAATATTAGTAAAGCTAAATTAAAAAAATACACAAACAGCTATAAAAGTATTTTAATAAAGTAGTTAAAGCTTAAAGCTATAAAATTAGGTATTAAAAAATATTTTAATATAAATATACTTTTTTTTAAAGTTACTATAATAAAATTATTATTATAAAATATTTTCTAATTTAAATAATATTTAATATATATATCATTTAAATATCAAAAAATCTAAAAACATATAAATATAAATATTTTTTTAAATTTTATTTTAGCAATATAAATATATTAAAACTTTTTGATATATTTTAAAAATACTTTTTATTTAATATTTTTATTAAAATTTTTAAGCTTTTAATTATTTAAAAAAAGTTTAATACATATTAACTAAAAACTATTTTTTACTTAAATATTTTTAATAGCTAAATTAAGTTTTTATTTTATTAGTAAAATAATTCTATTTTATTTAATATTTAAAAATATTTTTTACTTAAGTTTTTTTATAACTTTTACTTTTATTAATAGTAAATTTTACTTAATAAGTAAAAACTTTTTAAAAAATTTTTTTTTATAATTAAAATTTTTTACATTTATTTTCTTATTAATTTTTTTTTATTTTATTT
>JAWQFY010000255.1:0-40095 GCA_037055185.1 Capillidium rhysosporum | reverse complement strand
TAATAGTTATTTAAGCTTTTTATTACTATATTAAAATATTTTTTTAACTAGTTAAACTAATAACTTTTTTTAATATTTATATACTTAAGTTTTTATTTAAGTCTAACATTTTTTAATCTATATTTATAATTAAATAAATTATAAAATTTTAAAAAATCATTTTTTATAATATTATTATTATTGAAAAATAACTATAGTTTTTTTTAATATTACTAAATTAGTTAAATTTAATTTTAGCTTATAGTTATAAAATAAAATAAATAATATAATAGTATAATATTCTATTACTTAGCAAATTTATAAGTTGCTAACTTAATAATTATTCTTATTATCTTCTACCTTTTTTTTCAAGCTTATTTGATTTTTATTATAATTTTTTTCTAATTTTAGATAACAAAATTATATAAATTTATCTAAACTTTATATAACAAATTAATAATTTAATCAAAATTTAAAAATAAAGAGATATATTTTTATTTTATTATTCTTATTCTAAAACTTACAAGTTCAACATCTATAAACAATTTTAGTATAGCTGCTAACACTAACTAATAATAAACTTTATTTTATTAATATATAATAAATTATAATAGCTAATAATTTAACTTTTTGTAAATTTATTTCAAATTATACAAAATTATTTATAAAGCTACTTCTACTACAAAATAGTAAAATTTTAATTTTAATTTTTCATTTTCATATTATTTTTATTACTCTATTTTGTTAAAAATATAAAGGCTATTCAAAATTACTAATATTTATGTTTTTTCTTACAAATTTTAAATGTTAGATTTAGTTATTTCTTTACTATTAGTTGGTTTAAAGTTTTTGCAGCTATTATGACTTATAACCTAAACTATATACAAATATATGTTAATTTTGCTACTAAATATCTACTAATTTTATTTATCTACATTGCTTACTAAATAATTATATTTATTGCTATAATAATTAATAATTAAGTTAATTTTATTTTATTGCTATTTATTAACTATTTTATATAAATGCTTATATTTACTACTACTTTTACATTATAGTACTTTATACTACATAATATAAAAATCACTATAAGTATTATACTAAAAACTAAATATTACAAATAGAAGTAAATATTTTATAATATTTTTAATATACTTTATATAAAGTAATACTATTATTGTTAGTAATTATTTTTAGTATTTTTATATTTAAAATATTATTAAAATTTAATTCTATTTATATATATATATATTTTTTAATAGTTAGTAAATTTGCTAAATAAGTATTTTTACTACTAATAAAAAATATTTTATAAAGTTAATAATATACTAATATTATAATAACTTACTATTAAATTTATTTTTAGTAAATATAAGTTATATTTTTATATTTTTATATTTATATATTAAATAATAGTATATTTTAATAAAAATTAAATAAAGTTAATAAACTTTATATTTATACTAAATAAATCAATAATAAAATTTTAATTAAAAACTTAAAATAATTTAATTTTTTATAATTTATATTTAGCTATAAAAATATTTAATTATTTAATAATTTAAAATTAAATATACTATTATATAAATTAAGTAAAATATTTTTAACTAAAAGTATATTTAGATTTAAATTTATTATATTTATAATTTTACTATTAAAATATAATATTATATAATAAAATATAATATTTTTTATATTTGCTATTTTAAATATTTATATTTATATACTTTTTTAAGTAATACTTTTATATTATTATCATTAATATATTTTAAAAGTATTAAAAAAATATTTTTACTTATATTAATAATATATACTTATATTTATAGTAAAAATATTTATTTATTAATAATTCAACTAAATATTAAAAATATAATAATAGTATTTATATTTTAGTTAAAAAATTGAGCTTTATAATAAAATAAATAATTTTATTAACTAAGTAATTATTAAATATATAAATTTTATTATATTAAGTATATTATATTAAGCTTAAAATTAATTTTATTTTATTTTATTTAATAACTATCTATTTTTATAAATAATCTATCTTTAATTATAATTTTATTTTTAAATAAAAATTTATAATACTGGTATTATTTAAGCTAAAATTTATTATTTTATTTACTACTTTATTTATATTAAAACTATTTATTTAATTAATAAGCAGTATATTTAGTTTATATAATAAAAATAGCAAATTTATATTAATAATCAAAAAATACTAAAATAATATACTTTATTATTTATTATATTTAATTTTACAATAATATATTTACTATTAGTATAAATATTAATAAAAGTTATTTTATTATTAATTATAAGTTTATGTAATATTATATACTATTATTAATTTAATATTAATTAATTTAAATAATAATAAAAAGTAGTATTTATTTTAACTAAATATAATTTAATAAGATATAGTATTATTAATATAATTTTTTACTACTTATATACTAATTAATCTATTATTTTATACAATATTATAATTAATAATAATTATATTACTAAATTTATCTATTATTATTATAATTATTAATTTATTATTGTATTTTATATTAAATTTTTTATAAAAATTTAATTTTATAATTTATTATACTATTTTAAATTTAATTAGTTTTTTATTATTAACAAAATATTATTTTTAAATTAATATTAGTTTGACATCCAGTCTTTAGTATAACACTAGTAGCAATCTTTATATTATGCAGTTTAAAATACTACAATGCAGAGGTAGTAACAAATACAAGCATTTGTATGAAGAATTTAGTAGATAGCAATAAAGTAAAATTAATTTTATTATCAATTATAGTAAAAATAAGCATAATTACTTAGTAAGTAATATAGGCAAGCAATATTAGTAGATATTTGGTAGCAAAATCAACATATATTTATAAGTAGACTAGGTTATGGGTAGCAATGGCTGCAAGAACTGCAAATTATCTAGTAGCAAAGAGGCAACTAAATTCTATGTATAGGATTTATAAGAGGAGATAAGGGCATCCACAATTTTAAATAGCCTCTATGTCTCCAACAAAATAGAGTAATAATAATAAAACAAAATTAAAAAACAAATAAGAATGTTTTACTATAGTATAGCAATGTTAGCTTAGTAAACAATTTGGTATATTCAAAGTAATTTTGTGGAAATTTGAGTTGTTGGCTATTAGAATTTTTTGTACATTAATAAGGTAAAGCTTTTTGTTAATTAGTGCTAGTGGCTGTACTAAATTTGTTTATAAATGTTAAACTTGTAAGTTTTTGAGTAAAAATAATAAAACAAAGAATATTTTTTTATTTAAAATTTCAATTAAATTGTTGAGATGAATTTGTGTAATTTTGTTATCTAAAAATAAGAAAAAGTGATAAAAATCAATTAAACTTAGGAAAGAAGGTAAAAAAATAATGGAAATAATTATTAAATTAGCAACTTATAAAGTTTTTAAGTAACAAAACATTACAATTAGTAGTTTATATATTTTATTTTAGTATATTTATTAATATATATAATATAGTAAATATTATTATTTTATTTTTTTATTATAATTATTTTTAATGTTTTTATACTTATATATTTAACTATTTTATAAATTTTAAACCTAATATACTAAACTTTATTTTTTTAGCAATTTTATAAATTTATACTATTTTGCTACCTTTTTAAAATTATAACTTAATTATTTTATACTTTTTATACTTTTTTTAAAAAAAAGTTTTAAAGTTTATATTATTTTACTATCTTTTAAAATATTAAGCTTAAAAAATAGTGTTTTATAAATATATAGTTTATAATTTACTAATATATCTTTATTTTTACTATTTAAAAATATTTTTATATATTAAGTATTTAATATCTTTAATTAAAAATATAAAATAAATAATATTTTTTTAAATTTTAAACTATAAAATAAAATATTGCTTAATAAGTATTAAAAAATTTTTAACTAAAAATAGCTAATAATAGAGTTTAAAAATTATTATAAAATAGTTTTAAAAGAAAATTTAAATATTAATAAATTTAAAAAGCTCTTATTTAATAAGCTATATATTATATTTATACTTTTTTTTAATAGTTTTATTTAATAAAAATAAATATAGTAATCTATATAAAAGTATTAAAAAAGAATTATTAATTTTATATTATTTAATATATAAATATTTTATACATAATATTAGTAAATTTATAAAACTAAATATATTTTATCTAATTTATAAACAATTTCATATTAAAAATAAGTTTATATAAATAAGACTTTTTTTAAAGCTATTAAAAAAAATAATTTCTAGTATTTAATTATAAATTATTTTTATATAAACTAATAATCCTAATAAATTTAAGCATATAACTTATATATTAAATATTTATAAAAATCTTAAATATATATAGCTATAAATTAAAAAGCCTAAATTTAAAACTTAAGTATATAAAAATATTAATAAAATAATTTTACTTATTATTAAATCTAAATTTTATAAAATATATAATAATAAAATAATGTTATATAAAATAGATTTAAAATTTTTATATAAGACTAATTATATTATAATTAATAAAGTATATATAAGCTATATTTTTAATATTAAGTTACTAATAATAAATAATTTTTATAAGCTAATAATTAAATATATATATATAAGCTATAAATACTAAACTATTATATAATAAAAAGTTTGAAAGGCTTAAGTTTAAAATTAAAATAAAGTTTGCTAAATTAATAATTATATTTAATAAGTTTAATAATAAAAATTCTATTAAATTACTAATAAAAATACTTTTAAGTTAGAATTAAAATTAGCTTTTTAATTACTTAATATTAAAAGCATTATTTACTTAGTAAATATTAAATTATAACTATATTATTATTTTTAAAAGTTAAATAACTTTGATTATAATAATAGTATAAAACTTATAGAAATTACTAATATTATTAAAACTAAAATAACAAATTTAAAAAATATACTTAAAATATAAAAAATCTTTTTAAAACTTAATATAATAATTTTTAAAAATAAAAAGTAGAATTAAATATTAATAAAAATTAATAAAAATTAATTTTTTATTATTTTAAATATATTAGCTATAAGAAAATTATACTTAAAAGTTAAAATTTTTATTAAAATATTTATATAAAGTATACTATTAAATAAAAAGTAAAATAAGATAATAGTTAAAATTTTTATTAAAATTAATTTTTTTATGAAATAAAGCTACTTTTTAAGCTAATATAAAAATAATATATTTAATACTTAAATTAAAAATTTACATTAATATTTTTATCTATATTTATAAAATATTCTTTAAATTTAAATAAATTTTAGCTAGTTTTACTAAAAATTGTAAGCTTTATAATAATAAATAAAAATATTATATATTATATACAACCATTTCCAGTTTTTTAATTCACTATATTTTAAAAAATCAAATTAACTATTTTTAGAGATAGCTAATTATATATATATTAAACCTATTACTTTCTTTTATATACATTTATACTTTTTTATAAATTTATTATGCAAATAGTTGTAAAATTTTAACTTTTTTCTATAGTTTGGATGCATATGTTGTTATAATGGTTTTTTTAAAATACTATTTATAAATTTCAATATTTTATAGTTGAAATAACATATATACTATTTTTATTCATTACAATAGTTCAAAAATATTTATTAGTTTTAAACCAATCTGTACAGTAGTATATAAATTTAAACGTCATTCCTAATAATGATAATCAAATGGTTAACTATACTTTTTACTATTTTATAATACACTTACTTTAACTCTAAGCCTTGAGATCAATAAAATTAAAATTCAATAGTAAACTTTGATATTTAGAAGCATGCGGAAATTTACCATTTAAGAAAATTGATGAATAATTATCCATAAAATGAGCAAGTAAAATAAAAGATAGCTTTTATTCAAAGTGTTTTTATTGGATTTTAATAACTAAACTAGGTAACAGTTCGGGCTTCGGAATTGTATAAACCTGATCTTACGTTTTTTAAATTATTTAATTTTTAATATAAAACATAATTCTTTAAAATTTGATATTGAATCCCAATTAAAAGATTATCTTTCAGTATATTACTTCTCAACATGCGTAATTTTCATCAAAATTTTATTAAAAGATGGGGTAATTATTGGGTCTAAGTCAAAAGTAGAAAGCTGCAATGTATGAAGTGTCATAATAAGGCTGATTGGGGAATAAAGATACCGAAGTAAGGGAAGTTTGCAAATTGGAACGCACTCAATTTATTTAAAAAAATCAGTTAGTTAACTTAAATTTAAATCACTTCTTGATATAGGTTCATCCAATAATAACCTTACTTTCATTTAAGCATGTAAATTTGATTAGTTAATTACTGTAAAAGGTTCAATTGAAGGTGTACTTTAACCGAAATGGAGCACTTACTTTATCTAGTTGTTCTGATAGGGATTTTGTCTAAACAATCAACTTTCTGTTAGTTCCAAATATAAATTTTCTACTGACTTTGAGAATAATAATATCAGCTCTGTTGAAGTAGACTAATTTTATACGAATATATTTAAAGAAAAGTACTAAGTTGTTTACAACAGCTTAAAACCAGGCGAAACTTTCTATTAAGTCTTAAATTATCCAACATTTCCTCTGTTAATAGATAATCAGTTATTCACAAATAAAGGTACAGTGAAAGAAACCACATCAATCTTCGCGTAGATTAGGTATTTATTTCAAAAAGTAATTAATATACGATATCGATCTAAGAAGCACGAAACATGGCGTTAAAAGTAAAACGATTTTAATAACTCAAGTATTAAATTCAGAAATAGGCTGGTTTGGAACAATGGAATTTAGCGGTGCAAACTTTTGAAGCTGATGATCATCACAATGCTTTAGCTATCTTTACAGTAATCTATTCAAGATCTATTCTTATTAATTTTACTGTAGAATATGGGTGGAACTGCTAAAATACATTTTAATATTGGTATAATCTACGGATTACTAGGGAATCATGGCTTAGCGGTAAGTCAAAATTTTAGTTAATTTATTTATATTTTTAACTAGATAAGTTCTCTTTCACATGCAATTCGACTAGACAATTATTTAGCTATAGGTTACTTTGCAAGAGCTTTATCCAACATTGAACTTGGAGATTTCGAATCCGCTTTAGAAGATTTTAATGATACTTTACTCGTATTTTTATATTTTTATATTACTAAGCTAAATATTTTTATTTACTAGTATTTACGTGGTAATCAACATATCGATTACTTTCAATTAGGACTAGATTTTAAATTATATTCTTGCGAAGTATTATATAATAGAGCAGTCTGTTATTATAAATTAGGTTTCGAATCGGAAGCTATGAACGATATACTTGCAGCATCTAAAGAAAAACATCTACCTAATCATGATCTAATCTCTAAAGCCTTGGACCAGAGTCTTAAAGTAAAAATATGATTTACTTTACATTAGTCTAACATTTCAAAAGAATGCTACATTTTTTAATTTACCTGAAGGTTGTTTATTCAGACCTTGTGAAAACATGGTAAAGAACACAAAGAAGATCGATTACTTGGGACAAGCGAAAGTGATTGCTGCTAACACGCAAGCACCCGCCCCATCCCTATCCTCTAAAACCAACCGTCAGTTCCCCGAAACTAACTTAACTTCAACTGCGTTAAACGGACTAAATCCACCTAAATCCAGCCCGACTTTAGCATCTCGGTCGACTACCATCGCCAACACGAACCTACCTCCACCACCTAAGGCACCTCTACGGTCTAAGACGATGCAAACCTTCTCTTCACCCAGCGAGGTAGACACCCTACGTCGTGCCGGTACCGAGACCCGTAGACGGCCCGAATTCGACTCTAACGTGATAGATAAATCCCAGTTCGTACCGGCACCGCGTAAAGAATCGATGCTGCGTAACGGGGAGCGTATCCTAGCGGTACCACCAAGTCAACCGCGTACCCCACCCCAACTAGCGTCTAGTCCCGATGACGATAGCTTCCTGTTCCCCTCTAAACCACCCAGTCTTACCAATTCGTTCCCCAATTTATCCTCCCCCTCATTAACGGACCTTGATAGCAATAAGATACGGGCACCGGTACCCAAAGGCAAGATGAAGATCAAGTGCCACTACCAGGATACCCGATCCCTGATGGTTGCGGCTGACTCCAGCTTCAGTCAATTGCAGCTCAAAATTCAGGAGAAGTTTGCTTCCCCCACTCCGTTGAAGTTGAAGTACAAGGACGAGGACGAGGAGTTGGTATTAATCACCGACCAGGAGGATCTTGATATGGCTTTAGCTTCCCTATGCCCTAACTCCGATGGTACTCTATCCCACCTAGATCCTGCCGCTGGTTTCGACGGTAGATTTGAGCTCTGGTGTTCCTTATGAATCCTATTTTTATTATTTTTTAACAATTTTCAAGCTGTACCTTCTAATTCTCACTCACCTTATTATTTTGGTCTTATTTTTGGTACCTGGCAACCTTACGCTTTGTTTTTTATATTCCTAATAAACTTTTCTTTATCTTTTCAATAACTAATTATTGGTTTAGTCAGAGTTTAATGTAAATTAACTATAAATGAAATCAAATTATCCCAAGCAGTTTATTTTCTAATATAGTAAAAATCTATTTACTGCTTGCCGATCTCAAAGCTGAAATCAGAGTATTCTCTAACTCTCTTAAAGTATCTTTAGTAGCAGTCAAATTAGCTAACAAGTAGATAGTGTTACCGAGTGGTCTTAAGTAAACATTTTGATCCGACAGCTTCTTAACTAAAGGTACTGCCACATTGGAAGCGTAGCCTACATCCAAACTTTTCAGTTCGATAACTAGTAACTGACCTAAACCGTAGACACCGTGTACGTTAATTAGCTGGGATACCTGGTCCAAGAAAGTTTTATCCCACACGGTAGGCCCTTTGTCTAAGGACATACCTTGGTATTCGTTTAGAGCGGTAAGTGCAGCTTGACATCCCACGGGGTAGGCAGTGTAGGAGTGTCCGTGTAGGAGGCAATCCAACTTACTGTCGCTTTGGAACAGATCGTATATCTTGTTGGAGGTCATAGTAACACCCAAAGGTACTACTCCACCAGTGAGTGCCTTGGAGTAGACAGCTATATCCGGTTTCTACAAAGTAAATATGTTAGCGTATAGTTAGAAATTTGAAATAGGTGTTACGATATCTAGTAAATCACAGCCAGTCCGTTTACCTAACCGGTAGAACCCAGTAAACACTTCGTCAATGATAACTGGTACTTTGAAGTTAGCACGTACTTTCTGTACCAGAAGGCGTTGGAAAATCGGATCGATTAACAACATACCACCAGCACCCATGACAACTGGTTCCAGGATGAGTGCAGCTATGTTGGCATCCTTTAACTTACTCAGCTCTGTATCGATGTATTGTGTATATACATTGATTATAGGGTCATCCTGGCGTGATTTCAAATCGAATATAGTGCTTATGTCGACTGGCGCTGTAGTGCCTTTGAATAATTGATAGGTTTTTCCATTGAAACTTACATTCCACTTACCGTCTTTTTGGAGTAATGATGGCGGAGTTAGCCAGTACCCTTTAGGCTCGTACCTGAATGAAAAAAACATAAATACTAAAAAACCATTAAAATAGTTACCAGTGTACTTTGGCGTTGTAAGGATTAGGATTGGAGGCATCCATAGCACCTATAGTATCACCGTGGTAGCCACCTTCAAGTCCCAGGATCTTTAACGGTCCTTCCAGTTTGTTGACTTGAGTACTGTAGGCCAACGCCATCTTTAAAGCTACCTCTACGGCAGTAGACCCATTATCACTGTAGAACACTTTTTCAGCCCAACCGGTGCCCACTGACTCCAGAAGCTGAGTTGCCAGCTTGTATGCGGGTATATGTGCGTTTTCAGGGTACATAACGTGTCCGTACTTTCCAGCTGCGTAGGCTGCAGCCAGTGCCAACGGTTGATAGGCATGTCCTAAAGACTGAGTCCACCAACTGGAACATCCATCAAACTTATCGTTCGAAGTACCTTTTATACTGTCTAGGAATCTGATGTTATCCCCAAAGGCGCTCTCGATAATGTTCGGGGTTTCCACTAGTTTATGTTGGGTGAAAGGCCACCACAACTTCGATTTACTGTCTGCGTACATCAAATCCAAAGTTTTAACTCTTTCCTGTTGGAAATCTTTCAGTTTAGTGGTAATATTTTTGAAAGTTTGACTGTTGTTCACAAAATACTGGTCCAGTTGAGATTCATCCTTCATCTTATCGCTATGTTTGTTGGGTGGTAGTGGTAATGAAGTGACTTCGACTTTAAACTGATGCTTGGATAATTCCTGCTGTAAAAAGGAGTCATTGGCGTATTTAGGTTCTTGGAAGAGTACAACGTGTGCTACGTCGTACCCCCTCAACCACAAAGATTCTAAGGCAGATAGAGTAGACCCGATACCACCCAACCTACCATCACCAATAAGTACTATTGGCAAGTTAAGTTTCCGGTATAAATCAGCCTGTAAGCTACCTAGTTGAATAAAAATAAATACAGTTTTCATTACTTGATTCAATTAATACCAGATAAAGTTGGACTCAGTACACCTAAATTTAAGAAATGAATAAAAGTTAAATATAAATTAGGTTACCACCGGCTGTTTCAACGAATATAGTTGTATCCTTATCGGTATCTATATTTAAATCTAAAACTTGTAAACAATCTTGGACAACTTTATCGTCGGAAACTTGTTCAGAATTTTCTATAGCTAGATGAGGTGATACCGGTTTCTTATAATTATAAATTCCAAGAGCTAGAGACTGTTTTCCATCGGAACCAGATTTATTATTAAAACTGAATCTCTTTATAAACCTTTACATACAAATTTAATCTGGTTATTATTAAAAATAAATTACCTAACATCGGAATCCTCTGGGTACCCTGTCTGTACCGGTTTCAAATAAATCTTTTCAAAACTTGGGTCGTAGTATTTTACTAACCCAGCAGTTAATATAGTTTTACCTACGTCTGTGTTGTTGGCAAATACGATATATGGGTGTACTTTCCTACTCAATAGCTTCTGTAACATCTGACCTGAAATTATTAAAGTCGAACCCAAACTGAACTTTTGTAAGGAAATAAAATTCTTGTCCAGCCCAGATCTTGAGAATAAATTGTCATCGAAATTTGAAATCAATTTTGTACCAATTTATCAAAAATAACTAGTATTTAGTTTAAAATGGGTATATTGATGAGATAGAACCGTGTTCTTCCGTTAACAATTGTATGCCTTTATTAAATAGCACTGTAAGATCAAAGCACTACTTTATGAAATATTTGTCTGGCGAAGCTATCTGTTACGACTAATAAAGTTTAAAACGTATTGATTATAACTTTGAAGGTAGTTCATAAGCTACTAAAACTAGTTTAATTTTTGAAAACTTTTCTTCAATACAAACTAGCCAACTTTACAGTTATATTATAGAACAATGTCACTACAACTTTTAGAGTTAGATGAACAAAATATTAAAGAATATAGGGATTTAGCTTTCGAGCAAGTACTATTCAATCCAAATTGACTTACTAAAAGTTTTTAGATTGAAGAAGCTTATTTCAACAAGGAAGTACCGATCGATTGTATATACGTTAATAAATATAGTCGTGAAGTAGTAAGTAGAGATAGAAACGAAACTAATATAACTTTAAATGTAAGCGGCACCATCACAAAAAAGTTTTTTAAACTTAACTTTTTATTTTAAAAAAAAGTACCAGTCATGCAGAAATTGTAGCTTACAATAGAATTTATACTAACACTATAAAATAAAACGAAAATATAAAATATAAAGTGAAGTTAAACGACTGTTTACCTTTTATCACTATTAAGCCTTGTATAATGTATGCTATAACTTTAAGGTTTTTAAGTAGTTTATTGTTTATAAAATACTGAATTTAAAGAGGCAATTTAGAAATATCTAAAGTTTATTACAGCTGTGGCAACGATAGATTTGGTGGCTGTGATTCCGTATTAGATTTAAGCTCAGAGTAGTACGATTTTATTTCTATTCTGTCAAAGGTTTAATTTTTATAATAAGGTATGTACTAATGAATTGAATAGTTATAAAGTGGTAGGCGGTAATAGGAGAGAGGAAGCTGTACTACTACTTTGAATATTTTACTTAAAGAAAAACGATATTAGTATGTACTAATTTATATATATATACTAAAATTTGAATTTTTATATGTAGCTCCTGAATCTAAGAATGCTGCTAGAGTTTTAAAGTTGGTTATACTTGGACTTAAATAGAAATAAACCTTTAATTTAATTTTAATCTATACTTTTTATTTTTATTTTATATATACTATAAAGCTATTTAATAGAACTATCTATAAATGAATTTTGTTTTTACACTAAGCTCTGTAAACTTTTTGAATTCTAAAAACTTAAAACTGAAGTCCAAAATTTTGAGAAATCTACCTTTCTAACCTTATTAAAAATGAGACAAGTAAAACCAAACAAGAGTAAAAATTTTAATAACAATAGACGTACCAAAAGTACAACCCAACTACCTAATGCAGTAAAAGATATTATAGAAGCTAAAGAGGATAATAATAAAGGAGGTAAAAAATAGTATAGATTTTAATAAATTAACTATTTTTTAATAGATGGTAGGAAGTTTAAAAAATTTGTAAACAAAATTTCACTACGTAAATTAGCACGTAAAGAGAAACGCAAACCTAAGCTTATCACCAATAATAAAGATAAACGTAGTTCAAATGTGGCTCAAGATAAAAATGTAGTTGAAAAAGATGAGAAAGTTAAAGAGGTGGTCAAAGTTAAAGTGCCAGAGAAGGTAATAGAAAAAGAGAAGGAGAAAGAGAAAGTTAAAGAAAAGAAAGTGAAACGTAAGGAACCCATGTTAACTAAAGTGGAGATAGAGGAGGAGAGGTACTTAAAAAGTTTAGAGAAGAAGTTGAAGATCAAAAGTTCCAAGTTGGATAAAGGATTTATGGAAGATGGTTTGTTCGATTTATTGGAAGGTATAAACGTAGGCTCCAAAAATTTAAATGCAAAATTGGGTAACGTAGACTTATCTGATAACAGTTTTGATGAAGGAGGTGAAACTGATGAAAATGACTATGAAGATTACAGTGATGAAAGCAGTCAAACTGGAGCACAAGAACCAGTAAATTTTATTTATTAAATGAAACTGAAATTTCTTTCTTAGGAACTGTTCGAAGGAGCTCATTACTACTCCACCCGAGTCAAACCTAGCGAAGAAGTAAATGAACAAAGTGAGCCTAAAAGATACGTACCACCTCAACTGCGTAACTCAAGTATGAAGGAGGACAGTAGAGTTATAGAAATTCGACGTAAGTTACAAAATTTATCCAACAAGTTGAACGACACCAATATTGAAAGTTCTCTGATGGAAATCGATAGTTTATATCTAAATTATCCGAGATTATTGGTTACCGAAGCAATAACTAATTTAATTTTAAATATCCATCAGGATAATGGGTTATTACTAAATAGTTTAATTATCTTGAACGGTAGTTTGGTGGCTGGAACTTATAGATTAAGTGGTACTGAAGCTGGTAAATTATTCACCATTTATTTATATAATAATACTGACAAATTCGGTTTATTTAGCTGCACATTTCGTACAGAAATTGGTGGAAATTATTTTTGCTAAGTATAACGAATTGAAGTCGGCTGCTTCCGAAACTAGGAATACTAAACCTTTAGTAAATTTAGTCAGTTTGTTAGCTCGACTTTATAATTTGGAGGTGATCGCCTGTACATTAATTTACGATTTTATAAAGATGTTATTAGACGACGGCGACGACGTAGCTACTGAGTTATTACTTAAACTACTCAAAGGTAATTTTAAATACCCCAACTACCCGATGCTAATATTTGTTTTTAGCTATTGGTATGACTTTACGTCAGGATGACCCCAGTGCTATGAAGGTTATTGTACAGCAAGCACAGGGATGGCTATCAAAACCGGATGTAAGTTTAAAGTTTAAGTTTATGGTGGAGTTACTGGTCGATATTAAGAACAACAAGGTCAAATCCAGTTTACAGCACGAATTGGATCAGGACGACGATTTAATCAAAAAGATGAAATTAACTTTGAAATCGGTATCTAAACGTAAAGGTAGTAGTAATCATGCCGAACCACTACGCGTAAGCTTACAGGATATACTACAGGTTGGTACTAAAGGGAAATGGTGGTTGGTAGGGGCCGCTTTCAAAGGTCACGACCTCTCAGCCGAATCACAAGTTACCAACGATACCGGCGATAATTCCAATCAACTTTTACTCAAAGCTAAAGAGCAGGCTATGAACACCGACCTACGTAAATCTATATTTACCGCACTCATGTCGGGTGAAGATTACGTGGACGGGTACCAAAAACTACTCAAACTAAATTTAAACGAAAGGCAAGCTAGAGATATTCCACGTATCATCGTCCAATGCTGTGGTAACGAACCTCTATTCAACCCCTACTACGCTTTAGTTGCGGTCAAACTGTGCCATTACAAGGTTGCTTATACCGTCACCTTCCAGTACTGCCTTTGGGATCTGTTCCGTGATTTAGGGGAAACTAATATAGGTAGTTTTAATACAGCTCAATCTCAAGAAAACCAAGTTCCTTTACGTAAACTTATTAATTTAGCTAAATTGTATGGCAAACTTTTAGCCGATAACGGGTTAGCATTTACCGTTTTGAAAACGTTAACTTTCTCCAACCTCAGTTTAAAAACGAAGATGTTGTTGAAACTCATCTTCACCAACTACTTTCTTAACTTGAGCCAACATAGCGATTTTAAGGATCGACTTCAGACACAGATGACTAAGTTGGAAAGGCTGGAATCGGTGGTACTTTCTTTAAAATATTTTTTAAAGGTTGAGTTAAAACCCGGAAAGCTTGCCAAACTTAACTTTAAGCCACAGGAACTTGAAAGTATAACGAAAGTTATGGATAGTTTTGTAGAGAAATTAGAAAGTTTAAAGTTTTAGAGTATGATAATTATATAGAAAACAAAGAAAGAAATAAAATTCAAATATATAGTTTACTCTTTAAAATTTTATTTAAAAGTTGATTGTACTTGTTTTAAAAACTCCTTTATAAGTTGTAAATCCTTCTCCTTAGTCTGAGGATTTTCTACTCCTGATGATACGTCGACGGCGTAAGGGCTGACTTTTTGAATAGCTTGAACTACGTTGGTAGGGTTGAGCCCACCTGCCAAGAAAATTCCTGGGTTAGATCTGCGTAGAGTAGTCTGGTTCGGTTCCAGGTTAAGCAGAGCTTGGAAGCCATCGAAATCGTGTACAAGTTTCTGAGCGATATCCCAATCGAAAGTTTTACCGGAACCACCAGAGGATTTGCCATCTTTAGTAGCGGTATCGAGTAGAGCAAAGGCGTGGATATTAGGGGTAGCTATAGCCAAAGGCCTATGTAACTTGGTACCTACATGGAAGGCGCGGATAGTAGGTAAACTTAAAAACTTAGAGTAGGCTTCCGGTTCGGCACCGTGCAGCTGGATCAGGTCCAAACCTACATAATTGGCAACGTAGTTGCAGTATTCAGCTGGTTGGTTCTGGAATACCCCTACCAGCTTAGGACGCGGTTGAGATTGGATTTGACTTCTGTGCCACTGGAACCAGTCCAAATTCGAAACGGTTGCAGGTGCTTGCTGTAAAGGGCCGAAATCCAGCTGTTTGATGGCATCGGCTATAGCTTTAGCTTGGTCTAAACTGACTTTGCGAGACGAATTTTCGGCAAAGACTAAGCCTAAAAAGTCGGCGCCGGCCTTGGCAGTTGCTACCGCGTCTTCTACTTTCTTCAACCCACATATCTTGACTTTAGTTCGCTTAACCGGTTCTTCTATTTGGCTGGAAAAAACGGCATCGGCAGTTCCTTTAAGCTCGCTGATAAAAAGTTTTGGGTTAGCACTACGCATGAGGGCTTCACCTACCAGTACACCTTTGACCTTAGTAGAATCGTAACGTTCGACGTCAGCTCTACCGTTGATCCCACTTAGAGCTACTAAAATAGTCCCCTCCGGTACCAGGTTAGCGAGACGGCTGGTGGTATCGATGTCGACATGGAAGCTATGTAAATTGCGATTGTTTACTCCAATAACTCTAGCACCTACCTCCACTGCTACCAACATCTCCGACTCGTTGTTCACTTCGACTAGAGGTTCCATACCCAATTGACGTGCAACTTGTAACAACTCCACTAACTCGTTACGGCTTAATATAGCTACTATCAGTAATATGGTGTCAGCCCCATACAGCTTACTCTCGTAGATCTGGTACTTGTCCACGATGAAATCTTTACGTAAGATAGCTGGTCGATCCAAAAACCGATTCACCACGTCCTTAGCCTGACGCATGTCCAAAAGACTACCTTTGAACCAGTTCGGTTCGGTTAACACCGAGATGACGCTGGCACCGGCATTGGCGTACACCAAGGCTTGGCAACCCGCTACTACTTCTAAATTGATATCTCCCTTACTAGGGGAAGCTCTTTTGATTTCGGCTAGTACTGCTGTCTCGTTAGGATTTTGATTTAACTTATCGTACAAATTTACTGGTATGGTACAGGTCAACGCTACCAGCTTCTTCAAATCGGTTAACGATTGACCGGGTAGTGACATAGCTACTAATACTTCCTCTCTACGTTTAGAGGCAATCTTAACTAAAATGGAGTCCTTGGCGTCCACTACCTCTTCCCTCTCTTCCTCAGGTATGGGTAGGGAAAGTCGAGGAATCTCGATTTGATTTTCAGCCCAGGTACCGTGCTGCCACTTCAAAAAGTTGGAAAACATAGTTTTACCATGTTGACTCAACACACTCTCCGGATGGAACTGGACCCCCTCGATACAGTAGTTTACATGTCGAATGCCTTGAATCACCCCGGTAGCGGTATACGAAGTGATATTCAACTCCTTAGGTAGAGTTGGGAAACTACCGGCTAACGAATGATATCTAGTAACAGGTACACGTTGTGGTACACCTAAATATAAACCAGATCCGTCATGTATAAGTTGACTCGTTTTCCCATGTACAATAGTACCTACCTCATTTACAACACCACCAAATAATTCATACACGCACTGTAAACCTAAACATACTCCTAAAATTGGGATCTTACCACTGAAATATTTTATCGCTTCCATTGATATACCTGATGAGGTAGAAGGTGAACCAGGCCCTGGGGATATAACTAGATTTTTGGGGTTCACAGCTACTAACTCGTCCATAGTCACCTTATCGTTACGAAATACGATTACATCTGCTCCTAAACTACTAAGGTACTGGTATACGTTCCAGGTGAAACTATCATAGTTATCGATTAATATCGTCCTGCTTCTAATTTCATTACTCATCTTTTTTCTTTTTCCTTTAACTTCTTGTTGGTATGTAAGTTGTGAAAACAGGTTGGATTGGTAATTTTTTATACCTATTTCGTCATCTAATTCTTTGATATGTACATATTGCCAAGTTTTACAGATTTAATATCAATCAATCATAGCTTAATTTTAAAAGCTTTTATTGGTCTTATTTTAATAAATTTATCTTAATATACAGAAAAATTAAATTTAGATACAAATTTCAATAAAAATCAACTAAATTGAAATTTAAGCTATGAGTCATAGCGATCTGTATTTTTTCTTAGGG
Source organism: Capillidium rhysosporum (assembly GCA_037055185.1). Lineage (NCBI taxonomy): Eukaryota > Fungi > Entomophthoromycota > Entomophthoromycetes > Entomophthorales > Capillidiaceae > Capillidium > Capillidium rhysosporum. Next base: position 22,441 of record JAWQFY010000255.1, on the reverse strand, counting down.
AACTGGACCTTGAAATCAAATCTACTAATTTCCTCAGCAAGTAGCCTAGAAAAAAGTTATCCATCATTCCCTTTTACCATTCTTACTAACAATTAACCGTCATATTTTATAAGCGTAGAGATATCAGCTGTTTTCACCATCAGATTAAAATTCAACTCTATAAAACATAGTAATGGCATTTAAATCAATTTAGATATTCTAAAACTTGGAAAAAGTTGCATAGGAATTTTAGCTATTTTTTAAACAAAACTAGTTTGTTACTACAAAACATGTCTAAGACATACCCTATCAGAAAAAAGGCTATTATGATAAAACAAAGTTTATCGGAGAACGAAAGCTACTTTTCACTCCAAAATAAATTTTGTATATAAGTATAACGGTGACTGCTATCTAATTTTAAACTTTAAGTGTATATAACTTGTAAATATGTCAAATGTACAATTAACAGATGGATCGAATATACCAGTAAGGAGTAGAATACACGGTAAAATTTAGACTTAAAAAATACCATTAAATGATTCTATCCATTTAGAAACTCGAACATCTTTACCGTCACTTTTGCCATTTCAACTAGCTGAACTTGAAGAGACTTCCCAACCAGAGCCGGATTCGAAATCGAATTTAAGAGTATTCGATTGTAATATATGGTAAATGTTTTGATTTTAAACTCGAATTACTTACAAATGTTTAAAGTTTCGATATAGTTTGTGAACCGGTGGTAACAAATTGCGGACATCTGTACTGCTGGGCCTGCTTATACTCTTGGTTAGAGTTAATAAATAATAAACCGAGCTGCCCAGTCTGTAAAGCGTACTGCTCTAAAGATAAGGTTGTACCTATCTATGGTAGAGGTAAAGAAAATGTGGATCCAAGGTAATCTTAAAATTCTTTTATTTTGTAGACTTAGTTTTTTTAAATAGATCTTTATCTATTATACCTAAGAGACCAGAGGGAAAGGGTAGGCATGTTGAAGACCTCTCCACCTTGGAAAATGTGTTAAATATGTTAGGATATTCACCTCCCACTACCTACGAACCGCATACGAACACTAACAATTCTGAATTTAATTCTGCACAATCGGTACAAATTTTGATTGTATAGCAAATTGTACTAACATTTACATTTTTTTAGAGCGTGACTGGCTACGCTGGTGAAGAGTGTAAGTATTATTAATACTTTAAATTAATTAAATAAGTTTTCACTAGCATTCTACAAGAACTTTGGTTCCTGCTGTGTACAGTTCTTACTGCTACCTTTACTTACCTATCTAACTGTACACTTTTTGTTGAACCTAATTATCCAAGTTTCCCAACCTTGATCCGTATCTACCTCATCCTCCCGTTACTTCTCTCATCTCTAATGGTAATCTTGAACTGGTTTCTACCTAAAATGTGTTTCTTTCCAGCTAACGATCCAACAAATTGATCTCCATTTAAGATGAGTTCATCTGAGTTTATTTATGCTGGTGCGGTTTACGCTAATTTGATTTTCAATCTACATTTGTAATTTGTGCTGATATTACCTTCCGTCCCCCACATTTCATTATATTGCTCATATTTTATTACTTTTTACTCTTTTGATATATAAAGATGTGTGACTTTAGTACTTCTTATAATTTAGAACCATATATAGTTACTTACTACTTTTACATTATATCTTAGTAAATTAGATTCAAGCTATATTTATTGTTTTATTTTCTTAATAAGCTAATCCAGCTTATTTTTTGTTAGTTTAACTTGAATTAGTTATATAAACTTAGCTAAAATAGTAATTATAATTCTAGATTTATTTCAAAATTAATAAACATATAAAGATCAAAATAGTATATAAATAAATTTCTATTTATATTCAAAGTAATAAAGTTTGTAAAATTTACAGAAAAATATATATGTCAATAATTTATTATATAATAAAGTCATTTTAAATTTAAAGCATTAACATAGTTAATATACTCTTTATTTTATACTTAATATTATTAGCTAATGTTTATATAGTGTATATTTATATTTAAAATTAAGTTTTAAATATAAAGATAGTTTTACTCTACAGTATATTAAAAATATACTTTTTATTAATTTTGCAGTTAGATATATCAATTTTTATCTAATTAAATAGAATAAAGTTTATTAGGTTTTTTTATATTTTAAATTTAGAAATTTTAAGTTAACTACAATTTTATATATATAGTTTTAAAATTTTATTTTAATTATATACATTTTATAAAATAAAATAAATTTGAAATATTAATAAGTTTAAATTATAAAAAAATAAATTATTTTATAATTTAAAGCTATTAAATTTAATTAATAAAAAATTATTATTTATTAGCTAAAAAATAAAATTAACTAGCTAATTTTTTTGCTCAATTAGCTAAAAACTATAATGTATTAATTTTTATTTAGTACTAATTACTTAAAAATTATAAAGCTTTAGTTATAATTTAATATATTATTCTTTATTTTCAGCTTTAAAACTAGAAGTCAAATTATATTTTAGATTAAAATAACTGTTTTACTCTTTTATTTTTAATACATTACCTATTTTTATTAATAATTAAAATACTATAAAATAAGTTTTCTAAATTTGGTAAAGTTTTAAAATAAATTAAATAAAGTAAAAATTATTAATTAATAGTTTTTATATTAATTTAAATATATTTAAAACTATAAATTTAAAAACTTAATTAAAAATTAATTAAAAGTAAAACTTAATTAATAAAAAAGTTATTTTAAACTTTAATAATATTTTAATACTTTTAAACCTATTAATTTTTATAAATTTTTACTATAAATTATTTATTTTTTAATTAAGTATAAGCTTAAAAGCTATATTTTTAATTTTAAAATTTAAAAAATCCATCTTTAAAGTTAATATTTTAGTAAATTAGTCAAGTTAAAATACTTAAAATTTACATTATTTAAAATAATCTTAATAAGCTGTTTATGTTTCTTTTATTTTACTATATTAAATAAATTAATACTTTTTAAATTTTATTATTAGTTTTTATTGTTATATAAATATAGTATTACTATATTTATTTTATATTTAAGTAAATAATGAATAACTTTTTTTTAAATATTATAGCCTATTATTAAATTTTAAATATACTAGTATTTTACTACTTTAGCTATTAAAGCTTACTAATAAGTTTATATTTATTTTTTTACTCTGTTTACCAAATTGTCTATCTGACTATTAAAGTTATTTATTTATATTTTTATTATTATTTAGTTATATTATTATTTAATATAGCTATTATATTTGCTGTATTTTTATTAATTTTACTAACTTTATTATATTTTTTATATTAAAATGAAAATATATTTTGAAATAGCCTAGTAGTAGGATTAAGTACTAAATTTAAAGTAAAAATTATTTTCTAATAGCTTAAGTAGTTAAAAAAACTATTTAAACTATTTATTAAAATTAGAAAATCATAAAAATAAAGAAATTTATAATATAAAATTTTATTTAAGAAGAAAAGTATAAAAAAAATTAATAAAGCTATTTTAAATCTAAGTTTAAGTTTTTATAATGCTTACAAACTTTAATTTATTAAATTAAGGCTTGAAATTTAATATTTAAAAAACGTATATTTTTAAAGAAATGTGAAGTAGTTTAAATGCTATACTTTTATCGTTACTATTTAATATTGCTTGCATTTAAAAGGTAATAGTCTTAGATAGAGATAAAAACTTCTTTGAACATATAGTTTTAAAATATATATATAATTTAACTAATTTTTATATAATCTCTAATTTAGTTTATTTAGCTATTAAAAGAATTTATTTTTAAAAAACAAATAATCTCTACTTTGTAAAAAATGCTAAAGCCAGAATCTTATTACTAATAATTGAATTTAGAATAGTTTATATGTGCTAAATTAAATTCCAGAGTAGTATTTAAAGATACTAACCTGCCTTTTGAGGCATCTATATTTGAATGTTATAAAAAAGCAATAAATGCTATAATCCCAAGATACATTTATAACATTTTTGAAAATAATTTACCATATATATATATAGTATATCATATTTAAATGCATATATAAAAATAAAAAATTTCGAGTTTTATAAAATAAATATCTATATATTCAGGTTAGTCAAATATAGTAATGAAATATACACAGTTGCAAATATTATTATTGTTTAAAATTTATTCTGCTAAAAATCAAATCGTCTCATTTCTGAGCTTTTAAATTTTAAATTTAAACTATGTTTATTGTATAATATTTTACTTAACTTTAAGATTTTATATCTACTTTCCAAGATAATAGATATAATAAAATTTGATTATTTAATATTAAAAATCAAAGACTCTTCCTTTACGCTCCCAATCTCCGTACCTAGTAGGTTCTTTACCTTTAGGACCGTTAACTTCCCCAGTTTCTAAATTAACTGCACTCTCCTCTTCCTTAATTTCAATTTCGGTTTCCATCTGCTTTTTATAAGCTTCTTTAATCATATTATCGATATCTTTTTGAGCTTCTTTATCTCCTAATGGTATAGGTCCAGGTCTTATTTTAATTTTTCCATCTGTATAGTATCTAACGTTCAACCCTATATTTATCTTTGGAAGCTTGAAGTGTTTGGTTGTATTTCGTAACATTTCAATCTATTTAAAAAACGAACATCCAGATTTTGGTTTGAAATTGTAATTCAGTCAAATCAGTAAGTCAGAATACTTTAGGAATTTGTTGTTAAAGTTAGCTTTGAGAAAGATTAGTAGACTCCACTTGGTAGATAAAGTTGATACAGATGACTCTGAATTTGGGAAATTGAATTATAAAAGACAAAGATAAAGAGAATTTCAAATCCGTTAGATGTGAACTTTTATTGATATACAAATAAGAATTTAGAGTAGAACTAAAAGAGATGAAAAGAGTTCCCAAGGTACTTTGAAGTTAACGAGAGAAAAGTTATAGATGTAACTACGAATTCGAAATACTGCATAGTCTACTTCTTTTCCAAAAACTTTGAAATGTAAGATAATGGACAAAAAATCAGAAGTACGTTAAATTAGTAGATTTTTAGTGGTATGATTTAGAATTTAGCTAAAAAGCATTTTGAAGCCAAGATGATTAAAGCCAACGCTGAAAACTGACCGTTCTTGGTAACGAAACTTAAGATAAAGGCTCTACCCTTTGTAATTGCGCTTATCAATAGTCAAGTAGTTGAGCAATAACCTACAACTTTAGTATTAAGTCGATATTCTTAGGATGGTTTTTTTGAATAGTTAAGTAATAGCGATTACTTTAAACTGAAGGATTTGAAAAGATATTTGCAAGAACAGATAAATTTGCTAATTTTTACAATAGTTATGATTTTATTTAGAGATTCTTCTAAATCAATGAAATAAATTATAAGATATATGCCGGAAGGCACTTAATACGTAGTTGAAATCTTAACCCAAGGATTGATTATAAAAGTAAACAAGTATTTCCTTAGTTTTCTTAAAAATATATTGTTTTATGTCTTATCCTATTACTACTTGCTCTTCAATATTTGAGTACATGTTGTTTTAATATCAACTTCTATTCAACTAAAAAATGAATCTATAACAGGAGTTGCTTTTTAGACGAATATTATTCAGGTCTTGAAAACAAATAATGTTACAATTGCTCTCACCTTTTCACTTTAAGTTTAGAGTTTTTATATTTAAGATCAAAATTGATGTAATCAATTAATAGGCAATCTGTTTTATTTTTTAAACTTTAATTATAAATTTTTGTATATCAACTTTTCGATTTTAAAAAATTCGTTTATTCCTGGTTAGGGGCATAGCTTAATGGGCAACTATGTAAGCCATCCAGTTAGGAGACACAACTTTAATTCCCCTTGTGTGCAATTCTGTTGATGTTAGGTAATTCTGTCAAAATCTGTATGTTTTTCTTTGCTAAAATTTTAAACAAATTATTGTTTATTAGTGTCCTTTATCTGTTATCTGTTAAAACTAAGTTGATGTCCCTTTGTGTTCTCCTTGTTTCTTAATTATTTAATTATAAAATTATATGCTTAAATAGTATTAGTTTATAAATATAAGGTAAATTTAATTAAATAAAGCATAGCTTTTATTTTAAAATTAATATATATTAGTAGTATTATCAAATTTTTTAATACTTTTAGCACTATAAATAAAATAAAATTTAAATATTATATAATAATATATAAAGTTAGTTATTTTTAAAAATAACTAGTTTTAATTTTAAAATAAAAAATTTAATATTACAATTAATAAAAAATGTTAAATATACATTAATATATTATATTTAAATATTTTTATAAATTCATAAGTTTTTATAATTTTTACTAAAAGTTATTTAAGTTTTAAAGCTTAAAAAAATAAAAAATAAAAGTTTAGCTATATAAAGTATAAATTTATATAAATAACTGCTTTTATAAACAGCTAATTTAAAATAAGTTTAAAAAAATATAGCAAGTGAAATTAGCTAAAAATTCTAACTAGGTAGTTAGTAGTAAAATTAATAAATATTTTAACAATTTAAGAAAATTTTAGCTACTTTTTAAAATAAAGAAAAATATATATAATAAGATATATTAAAATTATTTTTATTTTTGAAAAAGTAAGCAATAAATATATTTTTTAATAGTAGTTTAGTAGTAAAAAGATTTTTTAATTATATTTTCTAAAGTGGAAGTTTATCTAATAATAAGTTCTTTTTTTTATATTTTAGTTTATTTTTTAAAATTTAAATTTCTTAATTTTTATATTTTTAAAATACTTTTAAAATATTAAAGTTTTAATTAGTTAAGCTATTTATTATATTATATAAAATATTAATAATAAAAATAATAAAAAATTTATATTAATTAAGTAAATTAATAAATTTATAATAATTACTAATTAGTTATAATACTGTAAAATTAGTTTTATAACTAGTAAATATTTTATTTAATCATTTATAATCAAATTAAAAAAATATTTAATACTAATTACTAATTTATTAGTAAATAATTATTAATATTATAGTAATTATTAAAATTAACTAAAGCTTAAGCAATTACTAAATATTACTAATACAAAATAAAAATTAATAACTTTATATATAAATTTAATATTATATTAGCTTATTTTAATATTTTATTATTGTTATATTAATATAATATTTTAGTTTGTTTTTTAATTTTTTTTAAATATTAATAAAGCTTTAAAATAAATAAATACTTACATTTATTTATTTATTTTTTGATTTATAAAGTTATAAAAAACTATTATTATTTTATTTGCTTATTTTATTATATATACTTTATATAAATTTTTTATTAATAATTACTATATAAAGTTTAGTAAAGCTTATATTTTATATATATAGTTATTATTAATTATTAAAATAAACCTATTTTTTTATTATTAATTTACCATTTATTTAGTTTTTTTTACATATTATATTTTAATATTTTATTAATTTTAATAATATTTTTTAAACCTTTTTTACTATAAATACAACTTTTATATAATAGACTATAAATATTTTATAAATAATATATATAAGCTAAATATATTTAATATATATATACAAATTAATTTTTTATTAATTTAAATTAAGTTACTTAATATATACTAACTTATTTTAAATATATTACTAAAATATTATTTTTATTATTATAATAAATTAATATATTTGTTAATTTTTTAAAATAATATATTTTTAAATTAGTAATTTATTTTAATTTTAATTTTTACTTTAAATTAATATATATATATTTTGGCTATTAAATTATAAATAATTATTAAAGTATAAAATTAAATATTTAAAAAGTTTAATTAATTTAAATTTTTTTAATATTTTTTTATACTTACTACTAACATTATTTATTATTATTTTACTTTTTTAAAAACTTATATTAAAGCTAAAAAATAAGCTATTATTTTATATTTATTTTAAATAATATATTAATGTTAGTTTTTTAAAATTTAATATTATAGCTATAAACTAAAGGTAAAATTAAAGTAATTTTTAATTTACTATTTTTTAAATTTAATTATAAAATAAAAAATTAGCTACTTTTAAAATAGCCTAATAAAAATTTAAAAAATAATATATTTTATTTAGTATTTAATTTAAAAGATAGTATATTAAAAGTATTTTATTTTTAAATTACAAGTATACTTTTTAGTTAAATGTAGATATAAGTTAAAAATAAATATTTTAGTTATTTATAAGCTAAAGTTAAAAGTAAATATTCAAGCTTTAATTAAATAATTAAATTAATATAAAGTATATTAGCTTAATTAATATTTATAGTTTTAAAAGTTTATTTAAAGTAAAAAAAAATTAAATAATATATTTAATAGTTTATTTATTAAGATATTAAATAAATCTTAAAAGTTTAAATAAATAATTTATTTTAAAATTCATTAAAAAGACAAATTTATAATAATTATATTTTTAAAATATTTTAAATATAGGCTTTTATTAATAATAAGGTAATTATATTTTTAATAAGTTTTAAATAAATACTTATTTAAATAGTAAAGATATATTAATAAACTTTATAATAAAATAACTTTTAATTATAAAAATATTATTTTAGTTTAAATTTATAATAATATTAAAAAATTAATATTAATTTAAAATTTGGATAATAAGTATTTAAGCTTAAAATACTAGCCAAACTAGTATAATTAAAGTTTAAAATATAGTATAATTTATTAAAAGTTATATAAAAAGTTAATTTTTAAAAAGTAAAAATATTTTTATAAGTATTTACTATATAATAGCAAATACATTTTTTTAAAAGTTAAATATATTAAAATATACTTAATTTTAAATAAAAAAACTTAATTAATAAAAGTTATTTATTTTAAAAAAATATAAAATAAACTAAAATTTAAACTATTAATAAAAATATAGCTTATTTAAGCTTTTAAGTTAAATTTTTTTAATTTATAATAATCAGTAAGCTATTTATAAATAAGATTATCTATAGATTTAATATTTATTAATACTTTTAATTTAAGATTTTTCCTTTTAATTATTAAGATTATATTGATTATTATATAAAAATTTAAGAAAAAAAGTATAAAAATATAAAAAAACTATATTTTTATTTAGAGTAAATTTAGTAATCAATTTTTAATCTTTTTTTAGCTTTAAGTATTATATAGATAAAAACTTTTAAATTTATTAAAAATATCTACTTTAAAAAAATATATAAACTTAAAAAGTTGTACTATATTTATAATAAATTTTATAGTAGTATATAAGAAATTTTAAATTATTTATATTAAATAAAACTTATCAGAATTTAAACTATAAATAAAAAAGGTTTTTATAGTTACAATATCTAAATTTAACTATTTACTAACTATAATAAATTTTTCAATATATTAAAAAATAAATAGTAATACTTAACAAATAAATTTTAACTATAAAGTAATTTTATATTAATAAATAATAGATTTAAAATAGTTTTAAATTATTTGTTAAAATTTCTCAAAGTTAAATAAGTTATTATTTCTATTTAGCTAGTATTTTACCTATTATTAAAGGTTTAATGAAAGTTATTTAACTAATTATAATGTTTTTATACTTTTTAATAATTTAGAATTATTATAAAGTATAGCTTAAAAATTCTAATTATAGTTTTTAATTAAATGAAATACTTTTTAATTTTTTTATTTAGTATATTTATTAAACTAAAAATACAAAAATAAATATGTTTTAAGTTAATATTAGTTAAAAAAAAGTAGTAAAAAAGTAATTATATTTATTTACTATTGTTAGTACTATAATTAATAAGAAAGTAGTTAATAAGTTAAATTTAAGTAATCTTAATTTATTTTCTTTTTGAAAGATAATAATGTAAAATAAGATATACTTTTAGTTACTAAGAGTATAATTAATATTAATATAAATATTTATTAATAATTTAATATACTGTTAAAAAAAAGAAAAATTATAAGTATATTAGATTATAATAATTTATAAATAAAATAAGTAGTTTAGTAAAAAAGTGAAAAAACTAAGTTAGAGGATTAGCTTAATATAATATAATATTAAATTAGAGCTAGTAATAGTAATTAATTTTACTAGTAAAAAAACTTAGTCTAAGTATAGTAAATACTTATATAATTAGCTAAATCTAAATCTAACTATTTATATATTATATAAATAAAGTAGTTTATATAGAATAAAAATAGGAGATAAAATAAATAAACTATAATTTTAGATAAAAGTTCTAATATCTTGATAAAAAAACTTTAATATAAATCTAATAAAGCTAATAAAATTAAATTAATAATAAGTTATTTATTAGATAAAGTTGTAATAAAAATATCAAATAAAGCTCTAACCTTGCTTTTTAGTTTTATATATATATTTTTTATTAATTAATAAGCATAACTAAGCTATATTAAGTTTTATATTTAATTGTAAATCATTATACTAAATAGTACTTAGTAAAAGTATAATTATAAATCAACTTAAACTAAAAATAATACTTAGTAATAAGTGATTATAAATTAGTTTTACTGAGTAATATTTAGTTAAAGTATAATTATAAATTAGTTTAAATTTAATAATATTTAGTAAAAATATTTATAAATTGATTTTATACTAAGTAGTATTTAGTAAAATAAGATTAGTATTTATTATTTTAAAAAAATAAAAATATATAAAAGTTTAAAAAAATAAAGATTAGTAAAGATTAGTTAGCTAAGCTTAGTAATAAAGCTTATAATATTATAATATATATATTTACTATTTTTTATAATATATTTAAAATATAAAGTTAGTATAAGTTATTAATATCTGAATTTAAAATTTTATATAACTAAGTGCCTATAAATTTAAACTACTTTTATTTTTTAATACCAAATATATAAGTTTTAAAAGTTTATATATATATTTAAAATTTTTATTTATTATATAATATAATACTAAAAATTTTAAAAATTATTTTATAAATAATAATTAATGTTAATTAATCTTTTTTATTAAGTAAATATAAAGTTTAAAGCTATGTAAACTTAAAGTTTTAATTAAAAATAAAAAATAAAAAAGTGGTTTAATTTTTTTAGTATAAACTATTATATAAATCTAGATTTTATCCATTTTTCTTAATATAATTAGATTTAATATAACTATAATCCTAATAGTTAAATTACTTTTTAGCTTAAAGCTTCTCATATATAAAACTAAAAATTAAAGTATAATTCTATTTTTATTGAGTATAAGTTTATAAAACCACTTATAATTATTATAAAATAAGTTTTTATTTTTAATAAAAAGTATATAAACTCTTATATTTTACCCAAATAAATATTAGATTTTCTTACTTTATATTTTTGCTTTTTTTATCTTATTTTATATTAAGTTTAATTATATTAGTTTTTAAACTACTTATAATAAAGCTTATATTATAAACTATATTTTGGTAAATATCTATTTAATAGTAAAATATAAAATAATTATATAAATTATAATTATTATAATAGTTGTAATAACTATAATAATATAAATAATAAACTTATATTTATATTTATAGTTTATTTAATATATTAGAATTTATAACTTTGTAATTTACTAAAGTATTTTTAAAAAGACTGGTAACTAATATTTTCTAAAATATAAGATATTAGTTTTTATAAAAATAATAATTTATTAGAAAAAAATTAAAAAATTAAAAAATTGAAAATTGAAAAAAGTTAACTTTTTTTAACTTTTTAAAAATAAAAAAGATTAGAAAGTAGTATTAAATTTTATATACATATAAAACAATTAAACAAAATTAATTTAGTAAATTCTAAATTTATTTTTATAGCAAATAATATAAAATAAATCTAACAATATCCACAAATATATACAAATATACTCTAAATTTCTAATTTATAATTATTAAATAACTAAATATATAGATTTTTAATAAATTATAGCTTGAGCTTAAATTTCAATATAGTTTTCTAATTTAAATTACTAAAATAGCTACTTAAACTAATATTTTATAAAATATAATTAAGCATAATTCAAGTAGTACTAAATAACTTTAATAGAGTAATTATAGATATTAAGTATTTTAATAATTTATAAAAAGTAGAATTTAAAATAGAAGTTAACTTCTCTAAAGTTTTGGAAAGAAAAGTCTAAATAAATGGTATTAAAGTAAAATTAGTTTGCTATTATCATTATAATAATAGCTTTATTTTAATTTACTTATTAGATATTTTAAGTGATATAGTTAGCACTAAATTAAAAGCTTAAATATTTAAGTACTATTTTAGATATATAAGAGTTATTAAGGTCAAACATTTAAAAAATTGTAATAGTACTAAATTATAGTCTACTTAAGAATAGATTATAATAAATCTAATTAAAAAAGTAAAGAATAATTTTAGCAATATTCTTAAAATTATAGTACTTATTAGTAAAGCCATACTTATAAATCTTAAAAAAGTAAAAGAATATTTTTTATATAAAATAGTTAAATATTTTATTAAAAAAAATATATAAAAAAGATATATATATAATAAATACTATATCTACTAGTTAATAAAAATATAGAAAAAAAATATTTATTTTTCTATTTAAAAAATATTTTACATTCTATAAATAAATATATGCCAGTTTAGAATTTAGAAATAAATATTAGTTAAGTTAGCAAAAAATATATAAAGTCACTTATAAATAATTCAAAGTATGACTACTTTAATTTAAATAATGAAAATGTGGAAAAAAATTATTTTAGTTTTAAAAAAATACAAAATTATTAAATATAGTTACTAATTAACTATAACCAAATCTACTAGTAGCTTTACCAAAACAATATAAAACAATAATAAATCTAGCTAATATTAAAAATATTACTACTAACTTAACTGTAATAAATAATATATTAATAATAGCTACTTTTTTATACATCTAAGCTAATACCTTAAATAATACTTTATTTAATATATATAATTCTAATAGTCTTCAAATAATAGCTTTACAATTTTAAAAAAAAATATTAATACCTTAAAACTAGAAGTTTTATCTAAATAAGCAAATATAGATCTAAATTTTAATATAAAAAGTAGTATATCTAAAGATTTATACTAATTTTATAGCCTTTAAAAAGTAAAAACTTATATTTTTAATAAATATTTGCTCTTTAAATATATGTAGTGTTGACTGAGGCCGTCTCCCTATCATTCCATAACATCCGAGATCAACCTGAGTATTGGGTTCAACCAGTTGGTTGTTCTTGCCCTCTGGTAAGCGGCTAGACATGTTGTCTGTACCTTGCTAACTTTCTCATAGACTTTATCCTCCTATTTGGTCCTGAAATTTTCTATACCTCAGCTCTGACCATTCAAACTTCCTTTCGCACGTACGGTAAGTTCTCACAGCTCCCTATTCCTTTGATACCGCTTTTAACGACTTTCTACCAGCTAATTCTCTTAGTAGATTTTCTTAAGTTCTGCCCAGTCCTAACCACTCTAATATTTCTCTTTCTAGGTTCTTCCGAATCTTTTCTATCGATTTAATAAGGTTTTCTTCCCAACCAAAAATCGAAAAACAATAATAAAATAAATAAAAAAATTTGAATAAAAACTATAAAAATAATCTTCACTCTCTTTTTATTTCTTGATAAATTTATTTTTAAATACCTTCCTACTTTAATCATCCCCTTCATTCTCGATCATATATTCCCCTTTTTCACTAACTCTTTGATTCTTCTCACCGTCAATTTTTATCTACCTCCCTCAACAATGATTTCATATAATAATATTTCTTTTAAGTACATTACCCCTCTTCCTTACTGTTATTTCGGACCGACTGATCCTACATCAACGGTACGAACCCCTTTTTTACTTGCCGAGTTCCATACTCATCTTCCGCCCTATCCAACAGTCTAATTCTTTTTCTTCAGTAGGCTCATGTCGACCGTACAGTCAACATGTAGTTTTAATATAATAACTAAAATAATTTTAATTTATCACTGGCTTTACTTAGATTAATAGAAAGTTAACTTATTAGCATTATAAAAGCTTTGCTTTAGTAAAGATAATAATTATAAAATAAGAAAAAATTCAATCTTTTTACTAACTTCTAAATTAAAAAAGTAGAGTAAATTATTAAAAACTTTTTAATTTAGTATTTAGATTATAAAGTTATAGATAAAAAAGGAAAAATATTATAAATATATATAAGACTACCTAATAAAATAAAAATGAGTCTAATTAATATATATGCTTTTATAAAAAAGTAAGAAATTTTTTTATTTTTTAATAAGCTAGCATGATTAATCTTATTTAAAATAGATATAGCAATTAAAAATTTAAACTTATATTTAAATATATTAATTGATAAATATTTTTCTATATTAATAGTTTTTAAGAATTAATAAATATTTAAAAATATTATTATATAGCTATAGCTTACTAATATAGATACTAAATATATAAACTAGAAGTTATACATTATTAAGTAGGCAACTTAATCTAAATAATTATATAAGTTAGCTTATAAACTAAATATATACTTTGTAAGTAGTAAATAGTTTAACTTTACTAATATACTAGCTATTAATATTTCTTCTATTATTATAGATTACTAACTATTTTTGGTTACTTTTACTAGTATAAATTAATTATCACTAAACTATAACTTACATTTATTTACAGATATTTTTAAAAATACTAGTTGAAAATAAAAATTAAACAATATGATATATAATTTAATATTATTTTTTATCTTATTTTCTATATTTAAAAAAAATATTAAGGCTAAAAATAAAATATAAAAAATATATAAAGAAATAAAAATCTCATATAGTTAAAAAAGCTATATAAGTTAAATATTATTTAGAATTTTATTATAAACTAGTCTTATAATCTAAATAGTAGTATAGCCAGAATAAAGCTAATAACAAAGTTAGTAAAGTTATAAAAATCTAGCTTTTAATTATAGTAATTTAGATAAAAACTACCTAAAATGAAGAAAAAACTATCTAACTCAATATTTTTTTAGTTAGCTAAAAATATAATATATTAATTTTATATATTTTGCAATAATAAAAAATGTTATTAGAATAACTAATCTAGCTACAGTTAGAAAAAAAGTAGAAAAATTTTATTTAAATATATTTTTAAAAAAAGTTCTTCTAAATTATAAATTAAACTTTTTTACTTAAATAGCACTACTTATACTAAATATATTAGTTAATCAAAAATAAAACAATTTATTAATAGCACTAATAATAATAATAAAAATTAATTATATTCTAAATTATTTTTTAAAATAAAAAAGTATTAGGCTTAAATAATATATTTTTCATTTTTTTTTAAATATAGTTATATATTTAAAAAAAGTTACTAAATATATTTAGTAATAATCTAGTAAATAATTTACTAATACCTAGTTAATCAAAATATACAATTTACTTTAAAAAAATAGAAATGCATATAAATTATTAAAATACTAGCATCTTATATTTCTTTTTAATATAAATATAAAAAATTTATCAATAATAATAAATAATAGACTTAAAAATATTAGCAGTAAAATTATTACTAGAGAATAATAAGATTTTATTTCTAGATAGTTAATTTGGAATAATATTACTTAAGTTTGAAATATATTAGATAATGAAAGCTTAAACCTTACTAAAAATAATTTTATATTAGTAAATTAAAAAAAGTATATAATAAAATAGATTAATTTTTTTTAAAAAATACATTAACTTAGTTTGAATTTTTTCCTAGTTTGTAAACTAGATTATTATAAGAGTTAGTGATAGTATACTAATAATATATAGTATTTATATACAAATTAAATAAATATAAGTTGTACAAAACTTCTGCCAAAGTGATTTATTTTTCCTTTTACTATATAAAATTACTTTAAATTTTCTACTTAAAGTACTTAATAGCCTAATAATAGGTATTTAACAAACTTCAAAATTAATATTAAAGATAATTATATTTACTAATAGCTTAGTAGTAGTATGTGATATATAATAGAATGTGATATATATAAACTTACTTTTCTACCTATATTTAGTATATATAAATACAAAAATAAATAAAGATAAAATTAAGTAAATTAAAATTAGATTAATATTTATATCAAAATTAATAGTACTCTTTTAAAATAAAGATAAGGTATTTAGACATTTAGGTATTTAGTATTCTGCTTTTGATATAGTAATAAACTACTGCTACTAGCTATTACTAAATAGGCTAAAGTCTAAAGCTAGCTAATAAAGTAATAAAATTTTATTTTTTGTAGGTAAAGTAGTTACTATTAACAAGTTTCCTTATAGTAAACTATATTACTTAGTATATATTATACTTTTTGATATAGGCTAGATAAAAAATATTTTTACTTAGATATACTGCAGCTTTGAAGTACTTATAAGTATCTTTTTAACAGTATTGACCAAGCTATTAGACCTATTAGACTAGGTATTATTAGCTTATTAGACTTTAAACAGGTATATAAATAGATATTATAGAACTTATTTAGTAAAATATTTTATGACTTTTGCCTTGAAGTACTAGTAGCATCTTGCTAGATTTAGTTATATTATTATAAAGTCTGCAATTTATTTGGAGTAAATAGACTTATAGGCCAATTTATAAATATATGTTATGATTTTCTTTTCATTTGTAGATGTTGGCATAAGCCCAAATATATATATAAAGTTGGAATCTACATTAGATAGTTAGTATAGATTATTTAGCTTGTTTTTCTAGAATAATAGCAGCCCTAAAGTAGAGTTTAGAAAATATAGTAACAGTTTTTAGTCTAATACCACAAACAGTAAATTCAGCAAAAGTTCCTAACTTATTATCTAGAAATACTAGCCTGTTAGTTAGGATTGGAATATGGAAAAGAGCTTACTCACAAGCTACCACTCCATATGGCAAAGTCTTATTATGAAAAATACTACACAAAGCCTTTTGGACAGGAGATAGAATCTCTAATCCTGCCCACCCAGCAAAAAACTGTATATGGTGTTCCCAAGCTACAGACTCAGTAGCTCACCGTTTCTTTTTATGTTCTACAATCAGCCCAATATGGGCATGGGCATATAAAGCTAGCGAACTAACACTACCAATGGACCATATTAGTTTTGAGTGGTTTTTCAATGTTCTAACTCACCCAGATCCACATAAGGATATAATTAGAATAGCAATTTTTTCTGGCACTTTGGAAATTATTCACCGTCTATATTTAATGCACTTACAAAAGCGCCTTCATGGTGATAGCAGTACAATCATGTTAAATCCCCCAAGGTACTTACTATTCCGCCACATCCTAAAGATCCAAAATGCAGGTGTATCTTTACCTTAAACTCAAATTACAGGAACCTAGGAAGATAAACGCATATACCTAGACAGACTAAGAGAAAATTCTGCTTCCAACCCTCAATTATGGACTAGACTTTCAGCAAAACTTCAGGTTCAGCCCTCCACGGAGTTTATTTAAGATTTCTAATTTTGGCCTTAATTTATTGGTTTAAATAAAATTTGGGTCATAAAAAAAATTGTGAAAATTTTTCAGAAAAATGAAAAATAAATTGAATTTGAGAAATGTTTGTGGATTCAGAGAAATAAGTTGAATTGATACTATAACTCTTATATGTATGTGTAAAATAATTTAAAAATTTAGTAAAAAGTTATAAAAAGAATTTTTGTATAATTTTATTTGAAAAATTGTAATGTTAATGAGGCTCATTGAAAACATTCTCAAATGAGCCACATTAAGTGAGAATTCAGTAATGAATTTTTTCCCCGAATACGCTACCGTCATAGTTATCCCTAAGAAGACCAAGATTACCAAAAAAAATGTACCCCACAGCGTGACTTGCAACACAGAAATTCTTATTCCTTGAGCCCCGGCTAACCTGATAATATCAGCCCCAGCACACACATTGCATACACATTCATCACTTATATCGGCATCTTCTGATGCCTGGCCATCAGGTTCAGCCCGACGGTTCTTAAGGGACGCATCATCAAATACTCTAGTAGCAGCTATCTGCTGTTCTTGAGTGAGATATCTTTCATCATCCATGAAAACACAAACGCAGGCTTGTAACATCGTCCACATTCCATCTATAGCTCTAGCTTTATAATATTTCCCACCGTATAATGATTTCAGCTTAATATCATCACCCTGACCACGTCGTGAAATACTTATTTTGACTTCTGCATTTAAAATATTTTGGTGTTCTATAGGCATTGAATCTATTCTACGGTCAGTAAACTCTTTAGCTATTTTGATAACGTGTAATTTATCAACTTGAGCTATTTCTCGAGCTACCCCTAAATATGCTCCAATAATACCGATCTCAAGATATTTATCATTTTCGCTATTACCTGCAGACCAACACGAACATGTCCCCGCCGTCCATGCTTCCACTCTCTGTTTTAGATCGTCGTAAGGTAAGGTGCCGTCATCAAGCTCAGCTATTACTTTCTGACATCCCTTGTAATAATGAGGTGTTAAAATTTCATTGAATAATGCACCACGTACTCTATTGGTACCAAGTCTATCTACCCATTTCCCTTCCCATGTGGTTATATGGTCGCTTACTCTACCTAGTATCTCTTCTAAATCTAATTCTTTAAACCCATTAATCAACCCTATAGTGATATCTCTTGCCATTACTCGATCTATCGTAACCTCTGACCATTCCTTTTCTCCGCATGCACCTCGGTACTTCTTAGAATACATTCCAACGAAGTAATGTGATCCAACTATTTTATACATAGCTTTTATAGTGCTTATGTCTACACTTTGAGATAACGCGTGATCGCAGGCACCATATAATATAAGATGTCCTATCCATACCAAAGCTTTAGCGATAGGTTCGTTATATTGTCCAATATCCCATTTAGCCAATTTCTTTGTTCTTTACCACTTTAAACCTGCATGAACCAGACAAGCTGCTAGTTCAGATATTCTGGCATATTTGCCATCAGCTTCACACTTCCCGTAGAAAGCCCCATATCTATATTCCAATTGAATAGCTTTTATTACAGCACTACTTGTAATCTCCCGATCAACTAATAAATTGCTTACAGCCAGCCTTTCCTCGGCAGTGACTTCTAAGAACATCTTGATTCCGTGTAGCCAGTCTGGTCCTCCCTTCTTAACCTCAGCCATCAATTCTGCACGAGCTGTTTCATCACTCTCATCATCTACTAATAAACATAGTTGGTATATTTTGGATCTGAATGGGTTATAGCGAGTGAATAACCATCCCTCCCACATCTCTCCATATCCAGGTTCTTTCTTATTGGAACCAATATTGTCGGCAAACTCATCATTTATTAGCGCTTTGTTTAAATTCGAACTTAGCATGGTATTCGGTATTGAATTATATAGTTTGATGTAAATTGCCAAGTTAGGTTAAAAGGTATAATTCTTGTGCTAGTATTGTTAACTTGCCGAGCGTGACTGGAACAGTAAATTATTATAAGTTTGTACTAACCGTTATAGTTGGTGGTAGTAGCGTTGTCAAATCTATCTAAGTTGGATAGACGATACAAATAAGTTTCGGTGTTGTATATAAACCTAAGTGGCAGTGACGGCGAACTATAGTAGCGTAACGGGCAGCACGTAGGTAACGATAATGATGATGGTTGTAGATAATCGTAAGAGGTATTTACTCTGATAGATATGCTTCTGAAGATTGAAATAGTTAAAAACAAAATTTTTATTTTAATTTGTTTTCTTTTATTGTGTTTAATAGGTAAAATCTATTAACATGTTTAAATATTATTATCCTATTATAAGAAATTTTTGTCGTGATTTTGTTTAGTCTTAAAGTTTATACATTCAAATCTAATTTTGAGGATTTAATTTATTCTGCTCAAGCAAAATTTCAAGCAATTAAAAAATATTTATAGCATTTTAGTCTATTAAAAAAAATACCAATTAGTTCGAAACGTTAATACGTTATCATGTACTATGTTTGAATTAGCACAAAGCTATTTTTAAAACTAATAAAATTTACATAAACCTCTAAAAGAATGCAAATTTAAATTCAAATATTAATTTTTTAAAGTATCTATGCTATAAAACTCGACCAAAATTTTCATATGTAATTCAATAAACAAAAATGATTTTTATGTAATACCGACTAAAATATGCTTAAAAAGCAAAATTAGGGTGAATATTAAGGCTGAACTAGTGACAAAAATTTTGGATAGGACGATAACGAATCCATAAGATTTAATGTTTTTTAATTTTTCAAGATTTACAACTAAAACTTTTTATTTTATGATTTTGTGTTATTGAGGTTTTTACCTCAATTTTTTAATTATCGAGGCTAACAATTTTTTAAAGCAAGGATTAAAACCTACAAATTAAGCTTTTGATATTCTATTTTAAAGATTTAATTTTCAGCACGGATAAATGCCTAAGATTTAGCAAAATATTCCTCATTACAAACATAAATTATAAACCCGATTAAACAAAAGAGCAGTGTTATTTAGCATTAAAAAAAGGGTTACTATCGACTTGAACGTTTAGAATAATTAAAAAGCATTATACCACTCAGTTATGTAATAATTGTATCAAATGCAAGAAGCTTCAAAGCTACATTGTAGTTATTCCTTTTAGTTTAATACAAAGCATTTTGCATTTGAGACAGTTATTATAGACCTGAGTGATAAAAACTGCCGTTATGCAACGAGTACGATTATAATGTACAAAATAGATCCGGATTTTTAGATTCTTATTATTTTTTGGACGGTTTGATAGTTATAGAAAAGCTATTTTTAAGAATTTTAGATTTTTTGTAAAGATGGCAAAGAATTTCTTTTCATTTTAACAAAATTATTTAAAAAAACAAAAGATTCACATGAAAAAAAGAATTTTTTAATAATTAATTTTATGCGTAAATTATGTTTATACCCAAGAACCGAGATTCCTAAATTTACAGTTTATAAAAGTTATACTTTAAAATATTATTTATAACAGCGAATAT
This sequence comes from Capillidium rhysosporum, assembly GCA_037055185.1. NCBI lineage: Eukaryota > Fungi > Entomophthoromycota > Entomophthoromycetes > Entomophthorales > Capillidiaceae > Capillidium > Capillidium rhysosporum. The sequence goes on along the minus strand of JAWQFY010000255.1, from coordinate 1,493 downwards.
AAATATAAAAATATAACAGCAAAAAACCATCCACTTTTTCAATACGTTGTTGTATTAATTTTTAACCTGAATCTATATTTTTCCAAAGATAAAAAAATTATAAAAGTATGATGCTATTCATTTTTAATAAATAAGTAACGATATAAAAATTATTTTTCTAATTCTTAAGATTCTTTCAAAAAGATATCTATCAATTAAAGTGGAGTTTTAATTCTTTTAATAGTTGGTTTAGAGAATTTCCAAGGTAGATCTTTATATAATTGTAATTTATTGGCTCAAAAAAGCAAAAATAATAATTTTGAGTTATTTGTGCTTGTCAAATTAATATAGTAAATCTAAGTTTCCACTCTATCAATCTCTAAATTATAAGGTATAATCCACTAAAAAAATACTTATAACAAAATATCAATGTATATTTAAAAAAAGGTTTTAGATATCTGAAATTTAAGTTTAAGTGACTAAATTAAAATTAAAATTTTATGCTTTTATTAAAATTTAGTCAATGAACTTTGCTAATTTAAAAAAATATTAATGTTAGGCTAAGCTCTTATTTAATCTTTTAGTAAATTAGCATAGTATATTAATTCTAAAACATGTATTTATTTGTTAAAAGCATATTTTTTTAAAAATCACTAATAAAAAAGATTTATAAACAAATATCACTAAATTTAGATAAATTTTTAAAATAATTACTTTAAGTTTTTAAGTTTTATCAAAATTTAACTTATTAATAAAAATAAATTTAATAAAATCAAATGTAGTAAAATATACAGTTAGTTTTATAATGGCTAAAAAAATATTTTTTACTAGCTAAAGTATTTAATTCTAAATAAATATTCTTATTTTTTATTTATTTATTTTATAATTAAATCAAATTCTATATAATAAATATAATTTTACTATTTGATTAAATAATTTTATATATATAATTTTAAGATTGCTATTATAAAAATATATATAAGATATTATTTTAGTTTTAAAATAAATAAAAGTTTAATATAATATTTTATTATAATTTGAATTTATAAAGTTTATATATTTTTAAGATTAAAATTAGTGTTTAATTAAAATTAAAATATAAACTATTAGTTAATTAGCTATAACTTTTAAAAATTTTAAATTTATAAATTAAATTAAAATTGCTTAAAAATAAAATTTAAAAATAGTTTATTTTAAAAATTATTTACTATTATAAATTACAATTTAAGTTTACAAATATAAAAATGTATCTAATATTAAAAAAAATTAAAACAAGTATTTAATAATAATTATAATTAAAAATTTTAGCTAAATATTAGCTAATTAAATCATTAAATTGTATTTTTTCAGCTAATATTTAATTTAATTATTTATTATTAATTATATTAATTGTTGACTGAGGCCGTCTCCCTACCATTCCGTGATATCCGAGATCAACCTGAGCATCGGGTTTGACCAGTTGGTTGTTCTTGCCCTCTGGTAAGCGGCTAGACATGGTGTCTTATACCTCATTA